>WARS01000176.1:0-12599 GCA_008933995.1 Datnioides undecimradiatus
TATAATATATATATATATAAAAGTACACTGCTCTGGATGACAAGTATATAATAGGAATGCTATACAAGCTGTTTGTTTTGATTCTTTTTTCCTTTTCAGTATCTCAGTATCGTCTTAGTAAAACTGTGTCATTCCATTTAGGCTACTGTCATGCTCCTTATTTTGGTGTTGTCACGACAAAAAGGGAGAAGACTGATGGAAAAAACATGAGTAAAGGTTTACTGAGTGACTGGTCCAGATGGATGGGATTGCAAAGAGCACTTACAATCAAAAGGCAGTCGTTGGTACATTTTCCTTCATCGCAATCATACTGAGTTACTGTTTAGACAATGTGCAACTAGACTCTCTGTAGCTGTATTAGACATTGCATTCCAAGTGATGTGAATTGTGTGTTCTCTGCATGACAAATGGTAGATTTTAGTCTTCTAAATAAAACCTGTCTGAAAAATATATATAAAAAATGATAACATGGCAGTAGCAAATTGACAAAAACGCATGCTCAGTATTAGGACACAGTTGATCGTTCCATACTCCTGCAAGTTTGCAATAGTGCCACTCTTTTTGTCTCGATATATTTACCGACTGTGACCATCTCGTTGTAAAATAATGCAAAAGGGATCAAAAAAGTGAGATTAAAGAGGAAAAAAAACACGAGGACTTGGGGTTGTATTGCAAAAAAAAAAAAAATGACCTGTTTTCTAAATGATTATGCAGTTCAATGATGAAGATGTTGATTATGTGCTGAAAGATGAGGACTGGTTGTGTACTGTAACATAGGTTTTGGATGCTCTGAAAACAAAAATAAACGTTTGCAATGTAAAGCAAAGACGCATATTTCTGAGAGACCTTACTTTTATAAGAAGACTGTATCTGTAAGTTTATTCTCCCCGTGTGGTTTGTTATTGGTAAAAATAATGATAATATTGAATAACAATAACTATACTCTGAAACAAAAAAATACATACAAAAGGGTTTTTTTGTTGCTTCTGTACTTTAGAGCTATGCACACCAAATCGCCAAAATGTCGAGTAGTTAGAGTAAGGTGATTAAATACCTAAACCTGAATGACACAATAGGTTCAACCGTGAGATTGATGTCCTCAACGCATGTAATATTAAAGACTCCCTCTCTGTATCCTGTCAGTGTGTGAAGTGGTGGACATTTTGTAGCTAGCTGAATTGATTAAAAGTAATAAACCCTAGTCGCACCCGTGTCTGTCTTTCTTGCTCCTGTGAGTCGAGGGTGGTGCTGGCAGGGGAACACCTCTCAGGCTGCTGACGGAGGCAGAAAAGTCCACCCAAGTGGTTTCAAACTGCTTGAAACAGACATCACCTTTAGACGTGGAGCAGTGGGGGCATGTTTCTAAAATACAAATAAAAATAAAAATAAAAAAACCTGAGAAATACACTGACAACGGGACTCTGACACACACTGGAGTGTTAATTTAGAGGCAATCGTCCATGTTTGAAATCCAGGGGATCTGGTCATTAAAACACGAGGCCACTTTGACAACCAACCCGATGCTTAAAGCCCACAATCTTCAGTATTCTGCTAAATAAGTAACAACCAATCAGGATAAAACACAGGCTTCAGACCGCGTGGGAGTGGTCCAGTGGAGTCATTCAGGCCAAACATCGGTGTACGGGAATCTTTCATGTGACGGGGACAAAGCTGTTCTGACTTTGGCAGAAAGTTCACTGACTGCTCAGGTTTAAGACCCACTGCTTGAGAAAAAGAACAGTGTCCTCAGAGTTTATTCATTTGACTGAAAGAAGTGTCTTTACCACTGGATCCCTCCTGCTCTTCAGATATTTCAATCCAGTTCTCTAATAAGCATATTTCACGCCTTTGACTGTGACTTAACTACATTACAAAGTTAGCCCTAACTGTAGTGCATGTAGTCAACACTGTGCAAGGTAGATGTCAGAACAACATGATATTAAGGTCACCATGGTTCAGCCTGATGGCGTTTGCTGCAAAGGTCATTATGTGTCCAGAATCAATAGCTGTTGTGCAGATTATTGCACAATGTGTTGGTCACAGACAAACAAACCAAACACAGACACGCATGAGGGGAAAGACAGATGATCAGAGGGATGGATGGAGGTGATCACATGACCTCCGCTCACTGCTGAAGGTAAAAACGGCTTCATCACTCGACACCTCATTCATTCGTTATTTTGCGTTTAAATGCAGACAAACATATTAACGTGTAAATACATTTTAATAAAAACCAAATATTTGGAAAGTGCCGGTTCAGTAAACAATTTCGCCCACTTGATTTAATTAGCTGTACCGTGGTGAGTCATTACGATTAATTCGGCTGATGTTCAGCTGAATGAGCCTTTGATAAGGTGCAGTGACGGTGTGACTTACAGTGGGGTGGCACTGCGTGAAAGGGCTCGGAGAGGGAGCCGGAGAGAGCTGCTTCATCACTGCAGAGAGTCGCAGAGGGACAGATTTGTGCGAGCAAACACTGGAGGAACAGCACATGTCAGGGGTCACCACACAGCAAGACACCACAAATGCATTTTGTCTCTAAACCAACTGCTGTACTCTAAAATGAACCGTGTGACGATCTGAGAACTGATGAGATCCACAGCGTCGCAGCGGCCGAGCCACCTGAAGACAGACACAGTTTTCATAATCCTGCAGAGGCATGACTCATTTAATTCTCTTAATCTCACTATATTCTTAAAGTGATGTAATAACGGTCCTGATGTGGCTGCTGAAGACTGAGCCGATGATTACATCAAGATATCCGGCCTGGCTCTGAATCAGCTGCTTCAGTTATTGTGCAGGAATCTGTGTCACCTACAAAATGAAGGTAAGGTGATTTCCACGATGTGAGTCGGTGGTGTGTATATGGACAGGGCCTCTCAGGGGAGACTGCAAACCCATGAACACGTCAGGGACACACTTGCCCCTGCTGTGGTCTGTGACTCCTCAAGTCTGTTGGGAACTGAGGAAGTGTGCTTCCTTCAGACTCTACCTAAATGACTGTTACCATGCTGACAAATCAAGGCCCACATTTATACATGGGCATTATACGTTATACATATTTAAGTGCTGAATGTGACATCTTTACTCGCAGGCATCGGATGAGCTTGAGAATTTCTAATGATGTACAAAAGTACTCAGCAGAGCTCAGGAGGAATAAAAATATAGGTTTATGAATATAAATATGAAAAATATGGCAGGCATGGGCTAAACCTTTCATCGGGATATTCATTCATATTCAAGTTTGTTGTATTGTCTCATAAATAGGAAGGAGTGTCTCTGCTGTTTGTAACTTCCTATACATACATGTTTTTATGAGATGTACTCCTGTCCATATACTTTATGTACTATACTATACACTATGCTATACATTTTTGTGCCACCTATCAAAGTTAATGGGTTTTCCTATATTCGTCTTCAGAAAGAGAAGCTGCTCAGTCAATATGTGAGCGCGCTCCATGTGGAACTACGGGTCAATATCACAGTAACTCATCTTGTTACGTTTCTTGTAGAACCTACAGACACTTATGTATCGGGTCACACTCCAACTACATTATGGAGAACAGTAAAGTTCCTTCAGCTGTGTTAAAGGTGCTCGAGCTGGGATCATAAACTAAATAAATGAATAAGTTAATTGTAGTAGATTGTAATTTCTCATCTCTGAAGGTGCAGCATGTTATCTAATATATTGCAGCATGTTGACCCTTGTCAGCCACCATACTGAACTGCTCCTGCTGTTTCTTTTCTTCACCTCGGGGTGGTGCAGGTTAGCATGCAGACTCGTTTATTGAGATTGTGCAGCTTGGGAATGAGTAGGCGAGCTCGTGAGATAGATACAGACCAGTCCTTTGAAGTGTTTTGCATCCGAGTTCAAATTAAGTCTGCTATCACTTCTTACTCACATAAGAACCCCTGAACTGAGGACGGACAGACAGATGGGAGCCTTGTTGCAGGAAAACAACAGAGGCAGTTGCTGTGGGAAGAAAATTCTAATTATGACAGTACTTTAAACTGTCCCTGTTCAGGCCAAGTCCTTTTGTTTTCAGATCAAACGGTGGAGTCTTGGTTCAGAGGAAGCTGAGACTTGAGAAAAATACTGCTGCAATACAGCTCAATCGCCAAAGGACTGTCTCTCTCTCACTCTCTCTCTCCTTCTCCCTGTCCGAGGTTCATCCATTATTCAGCAGGATAACAAAAATACCCCTGGAAGAGACCAGAGGAAGGTACAGGAACACTTATGGATGTGGGTGTACGTTCTGGTTTTTGGATCCACTATAACACGTTCTGCCTCATCCTCTCCAGCTGCGTTTAGGAGCAGGTCAGCTGAGTTTAGGAGCAGGTCAGAGTAAAATGGGTTTTGAGCTAAAAAGAGAGTTCACATCTCCCTCAAAGGGCTGAAATGATTAGGATTCCCATCCACCAACAACTGTCTCTATTGTTTTCCTTTGGTATTGTCCTGAATGATACCACCATACCTTGTTTTTTCTGTCCTTACTTCAGGAGTAAGAAGTGATGATCCTTAGTAACAGTCGGCTAAATTTCAATTCACATGAGAATAATAAAAACAACAATGAAGTCACAGCAAAATAAATAAAATCAATGACCTGAGAGATGCTAAAATGTTCCGTAGAGATGAGGAAACTGCAGATTCAGGTTGTCACCATGAAGGACACCTTTCAGGCTTTGGATCATTGTTAATTTGTTCATTTAAAACCTTCACAAGTCACAAAAGTTGCAGGTTGTGTAAGTTGCCTTGAAGCCATTCAGCGGTTGTCGTGTCAAAGGTCTTGGCCAGTCGTTCCCACTTCATCTGCTCACTTGAAAATCAGCTCTGAATGCTCTAAGCTGCCTGCTGTTTAGTTAAATACATACATAATTCTTTCCATCAGATGTTCACAGAATATATTTTTATTTAGAATATTGTAATAAATAATAAATTGATAATCAACCAACCTCATTCAACCCTTTGGATGACATACATATACACTATGTTGGTGCATTTGAATTATTATTGTTGACGCCTGTCCATAACATCACAGCAGTAAATTAAAATCACAGTATGTGTGAATCTCATTTGGCTGAGATATGGTATTATCATTTCCATTCAATGTTTCAAACCCGCTTCTTGATCACGAAAGCAACCTTCATAAAATACTGTGTCCTTTATTACCCATAATGCATTTCAAGAACATCTATTATTAGACATTCACTGCCTGTTAAATGCAGGCACCTTTATGTGCCCACAGTTTGTAAAGCCTCTCTGAGCCAAAACAACTCTGATGACATCACCAGGGTCTAAGCTAGTGCAGAGCCACAGAGGACCTTATACGACTATTTATTCAGGTTACGGGGCACTAACCATGACCAGTAAATTGAACCGAATGTGTAAATCATTGGTGAACCCCTTTAAGGGCAAAATTGGGAAATTTAGGGTCAGGTGTACAAAGCGTTGGAGGTCAGAGAATGAAAGCAAAACAATCTGCCGGTGCCAGCATTCACAGCAAGGGAGGGGTTGAGTAGGAGGGAGGAGAGTGATGGAGGGAGAGAGAGGAGGAGGGGAATCTTTATGAAATGCAACACTATGTTGTGTTATGGGAACATGAAGAGAGGGGGGGAATAAACACAGCATCCCACCAGAGAGAGGGAGGAAAAGAGCCCAAACAGAAACAGGGAAGGAAGCAGAAACCCACAAAAGGTTGAGAGAAACAACAAGAGGTCACACAGGGCAACACAGCAGCCTGTGGAAACACAGAAGAAGCTTGAGTAAGGCATATAACCTAGAGACCTGCATAATGTTCTGAAATGTGCAAACAACTACCTGTATTTTTCTCTCATTCTGAATTACTCTTCCACTGTAAACAGCTGCACTTAGTTAGACACACAAATGACACAGGCACCTCGTAAAATAAAAAGCAGTTATATAGTGAAGATGAAGATTTGAGCAGAAATTGTTTTCACACTTTTCCTCCTGCTCCCGAAGCAAACAAACTCGTCTGGTCTCTCGCTTTAATCTAAAATCAGGTTGTTCCTCTCAGTGCTCCCCCTGCAGGCCTGGAGCACTCACTGCAGTTCTGACTGGACTTTGCACCGTTTCTGTCTAAATATATTCGTTTAGGCTTTTTGCAGCACAGTTTTTCATTTGCAGCTTATTTGCATTGCTGCATCTGTTTTCGGATCACCATGCGTGTTTGAGAATTGGCATCGTTTTTAAAAGGTTGCAGCACATTTCTTCAAACGCAAGCATTTGCCCCTTGTGGGCCGCTGTACCACTTCTCCCTGTAAGACAAAACACAATGTAATAAACTAGAACCAACACGTTTCAGCAAATAGTATCCTGACACCCACCTGTCAATCATTTCGGGACTCACAGCAGGACAGAGCTGAGATTCTTTTGTTACGCCGATTGTGTTTCCACAATGCCAGTGATAACAGAATGTGGGTTGCTTTTCCAGTTTTGAGTTCTTATCATGTCATGGAAGAGGAAATTCTCCAGGTTAAGTGGAAAGTTGTTTTGGAGTCAGAACAGTACGTGCCTATCATCTCCTCTCTGCAGGTGTGAAGGGTCTGTTTTTCGGTTGGTACAAAACGATCAAACGCTCCAAATTATTACGTTTAAAATCATTTAACGTTGAATGAACTGCACTGAATGCTGAAATAAACAGCAGTTGTGGCGATAAAGTGACTTTTGAACAGGAGGCCAATCTTTAATTGGACAGACAGCTCCACAGGAGGAGGACAGAGGCATGACATGAATATCTGCACAGCCACAATGGCAGACTGGAGATGTGCAGGGGCAGGGGAGAGGGGTGGGGCTGCTCTCTGCTACGCAAAGGGAAACCACTGCAATCATCACCCCCCCCTCTTCCTCTCATTCTTGTACACTGACACAGGGCACAAATACCACCTCACCCACGCCACCAACAGCCACTCATCACACTGCACTTAGGAGCCGTTTAACATAGAAACTCCCCCGCTGACATTGTCTGTCAGCAGACGCTGTTTCTCACTGAGCACAGAGGTAAAACCAGCTGCGCGTGTGTATTTGTGTTGGTATTGGCGTGGTGGTGGCAGCTGGGGGAAGGGAGGCAGATGAGACTCGCAGTGACTCACTATGAGGAGAACCAGTGAAAAACAGACAACGGCTGGCAGCTGCTTATAAACTCCACATCCCGCACGCAAGTCTGAGGCGTCTGCTACCTCACATCGACCCTCCTGTGACCGTTTCCCAGTTTCTACCGGGTTTTTGGGTGCGCACGCCGTCTTTTATTTAGGGCCATGCACTGCCTCTGCATCCTCAAAGGCACCAAATGACCTCTACTGTCATGTCGGGCTGTGCCGTGTAAATATTTGTCAGTGATGAGGAGGAGAGGAAACACTGGCACCTGGTGGCGGGAAAGGGTAAATATTTGAAATTACCAGTTCAACTGATTCCACCCCATTTTAGCACTTTAATACATCATTTGTTGAACACTACATTGAAAATACTGTATATAGCAAAACAAATACACAGTATAAAGTTCACTCTAATTGATCAGGATCTTCTACTTTCTGCTATAGAAAGTTTCAAATATCAACGTTTGTGTTTTTCATTTAAAGTGCAAATTTACCTGCTGACTAAGATTCATAAACTTGATTAAATTAAATAAAATGTAAAATATTACAATATACGACAAAACTATCCTTCCTTATTTTCACAAATGCAAAAGGTATGTCTTCCTAGATGTTGAGATCCAGCCGTGATGGGTGATCCGTCCTCGTCCTACTGATGAAGACACAGGTTTCCATACATCTAGATTCAAAAACCATGGTTTTGCTCTGCAGTGGAATGCAAAGAGAAACTGGGGATTCAGGCAAAGGCTGACTGGTCAGACAGCAGCTCATATCGAGTGTTCAGGAGCAAAACTGTCCCTCATCTGGTTGTTCAGTTCGCAACCCTGCACCCATTGTTAGTTAGGGTTTTACAGGCTGGGTGAAAGATCAGGCAACAACTCGGTGGACATCTGTACAAATACAACATACTAAGTGGAAGGTGGTGCCGCCTTTACTGTGGCCACTGTTAAAGAGGCTACTGGTTGTTTCTGACAGAGAACTTGATGCTGTGGTTGTGCAGGCGGTCGATGAGACTGGTTTTATAGAAGGCGGCTCCCGGAGTGTACACCCCTCCCCTGTCAGAAACAACAGCGACAGTAGGAAGAGCGAGTAGGAGGAGAGAAAATGGGATTATGTCTTTAAAAAAAGGAGGTAAGCAGATAAAGATGAGACAGAGGGCTCGTGTATGACAAAGAAAGAGAATCAAACCAGCCTAAACTGACCTTCTGGGGAGGGAGTGCAGCTCATTCAACAAGGTTATGGCTGCTTGCACCACAGCAGACACTGTGGCAACGTAACCCGGCTCTGTAAACCAGAACAAAAACACAACCGTACAGGTAAGAAGCTGCAGAAATGTCCCAAAATGATACGAGCAGGTTTGCAAATTACATTAAGAGTTCTGCTATTTACAGGACGCGAGTGCTTAAAGGACGGTGGGATGCAACGCTTGTTTTCTTATGAACTTACAAACAAACAGCATCAATAAACTGATCCCCATAACAAGGGAGTCTTCTTCCATGCTTCCCTGATGGCTTCGCTTTTCAGACATGGAAGCTACATCCTCTATTTTGTGCAGTTGAGGCCAAAAGCGTCATTCATCTCGACTCACTCTCACATACGTTGCCCTGCTGCTATAAATGCTCCCTAGTGCACCAAATTTGGATTAATCCGCCGCTGAAACTAGTCCCCAACAAATGCACTATTTCCTCTTGTTAAACATCTGCATTAGCAGGAATGGAGAGTGTTACTGACAATGCCACTGATGGATCTGTTGTATTCCAGTGGCTCAGTGTGAAACCTGAGGACCCTGAGTGTCAAAGACCACTGACAGGCAGAAGGGTACACTATGGTTACTCCACATGTATGACATGGGAACTATATGATAGCTATAACTACATGTTTAGATAGATAGATAGACTTATCCCAAACTGGGAAATTTCCGAGTTGCAGCAGCAATTTACAAGCACCCAGCATGACAGATAGTACAAATATACAAAAAATATTTACAAAAGATAAAGTTGGGGAACTGAGCCTACTGTACTTGCTGCAGACTTACCTGCTCCTACAACCTGAGTGCAGATCTTCACGTCAGGTGGGCCCTGCGTGGGATCTGAACCCTCCGAGTAGCCTTCGCCATAAAATGTCAGGCTGAAACAGGTGTCCTCTATCTGAGAGGAGAGAGCAAATGACGAGAGGGGAACTAAAGGAGAGAAATCAATCAGAGAGCAATGAAGAGCAAGACTAACTTTCTTAGGTATTGTTTAATAGGAAAAGACTGAAAATCTTTCATTTATAATCCATCAGAGCGACTGTCGTCATATTTTTGTCTGAAATGCTGCTGAAACCTGATTCACACGCCTCCTTCAAACCAGTGAGAAGAGCAGGATCAAAATAAAGAAAAAAGAAATTAAATCTCTCATGTGTGACTGTTGTATCGCTGGCACAGGACTTTGTGCTCGTACAGCGCCCCATTGCGCAGTTACGGAAAGCAAACATCATCCTGGCCTGATCGCTGTATTTCACATGGCTTCAAAGCTCCTGACTGCAGGCGGTGTGTGACACAAGGGGAGCGTTTAATTCCTCTCAGGACACAGAAAAACCGATGCAGATACATTAAACTCACACAGTGTGTGTTACCTGCTTCATGGTTGGACCCGACTTGGTGAACGAGCCAAATGAGAAGAATGATGGGAACTTTGGGAAAGAGAAAAAAAACATTTGTTTACATGCCGCTCGTTCCAACTGTGGCTGTAGAAATGACTTTCAGTGTACAGCCTCCATTCGGGCTCCAGAGCTCCTTTGATTTTCCAGTTCTCTGCTGTTGCATCTAACATGAGCAGCTCTGGTTAAGCCTTTCAGCTCAATGCTTATGCTGTGACATTCATCCACAGCTAAATGCCAAAGCTTTTGCTGCCTTTAAAATCATCTCCACTTCCAAGGGACTCTGATTATCTGTTTCTGTAGAGCAAATACCAATAGTAGTTAGGCTGAAGGACAATGTAGCTACCGTGGTGAGGAGCTTCCTGCCCAGGCTGAATTTGACCAGGAACCAGAAGAGCAAACCGCCACAGAAGAGCTTAACTACTGAGAACAGGCCTCCGACCCCAACGTAGGCATTGTACTGGACCTGTAGGTGAAGGGAACAGACGGAGGGAGAGGGAAATGAAAGGCGACAGAGAGGGAAACAAGATAAGGGGATGCAGAAAACAGGTGTGGGGAGCATGAGAGACGAAGGGGAAAAAGGGATAAGTTGAAAGGAGGGCCACATCGGAAGGAAAAAAGATGAAAGTGAAGCGATAACAGGAATGGGACGCAGGTGGGACGGGGATGTGGATGCATAGGTGGACGATAGAAGATGGCGAGAAGACATGCGGAGGAGGAGGAGGAGAGGGAGGAGGGCGCAGTGAAAAAGAGAAACAGAGGCAAGAGGGAGGAAGGGCGAGATGAGATGTCAAAGGGAGTAATGAGCAGCGCCGAAGAAAGCGATGAATCACTATAGATGACTCATCATATTTCTACTTTGCTGGCGGACGGCAGCCTAAACAACATAATGAGGTAGCTTCGTGAAGGCCCGTGCGCCTCGCTGTGATCAAAGCAGTGACAGCTGCAGGAACGGCTGACCTAGTTACAGGTACAGGATGCAAAGGTGCAGTCAAAACAAAGCGTGCGCTCCTAATACTGCACCGTAGACCTCATGCGGCGTGGTTTATGATGTGCAGCATGCTAAACTGCGTGCCTGAGGGGGGAGAGGCATTCTGATAGGACTCTCTCCGTGTTTCCATTCAAGTCATTTACTGCCTCCAACATGGCATGCCAAATTATTAACTGCATAGAAAGTGCTGTAACACTGTCGCCAACAGTCTATTAGTGACATGAGAGCATACTCCTTGGCAGCAAAGTGCATCATGCTGATGTAGACAGAGAAAACAGAGAGCAATCACAGAAACACTGCTGCCACAGTATCTTTCAGATATCTTGCAATATCTTAGTGATGCCCCTTGTGATCTACACTTGGGAAAAACAGTGAAAATAAAAGTTTTTGTTGCAAGAGCTGTATTTTAATAAACTGTTCCTTTAAAAGCACGTGGTGCGATAAATATTCCTGTTTACTGCCCCATGAGGTAAGATGAAGTGTTTGTAAACTACATGACATTCCACTGTTCAATCTGTTTCTCTGATAAGCAGCCAAGAAACTAACTAGAATCGCCTATGCGTCAGAAAAAAAGGTGAGGAGGAGTTTTAAATATCAAAAAAACAAAACAAAAAGATCTTACCGGTGACATGTGTTCCTCCTCGTGAAGGAAACGCTGGGTTCTCTTGACCACTGATGGGTCAGAGCCCATAAACGGGATGGCATACTGCTCGATCTCCTTGCTGAAAAACACAAAACCCCTAAAAAAACACACACACACACACACACACCAAATTACACAAAGAGAAAGCAAAGTGGTCTTCACTCACCGAAGCCAGCATCAGTGCAGATGCTGCAGGTGATATTCATGCTTGTTTCCTTTACTGAGTCCCAGAGAAACACATGTCAACAAATGTCAGTCAGGTCTGCAGACTGAGGCCAGTTTCCTAGATCTTTGTTCCTCCCAGTATGCTGGATTTTAATACAACAGCTTACAGGTTGACCCTCTTGCTGAGTATGTTGTATGTATGAGTAACTGCCCTCAGATTAGTGTCTGACATGTGAAGCTTCCATCACGGGAGCTCCCATTCAGGGCAGCCATTTCTTAACTGAATATACAGAGCAACTGTATAGGTGCTGCCATCATGATATGAATATTACATATAATTAGATGGAATATCTCAGTCGTATCACCCACACCTTTCCTTCTAAATCATCTGTAAGAGTAACATTTGCTCCACATGTCTATTACATTACATTTAACTGAATCTATGTGCTCAAACTACACCATGCTGCACACGAAGGTATGATTATAAAACGGACAAATCAGTTTCAGTGGGAAAACCCCTCCCTGCTGTGCACTGATGGAACACACCTTAGCTCTAACATGGCTAATCGCTGCCAAGTGTGCATTCCAGGAAAAACAGTATTATTCAGAGTGAAGAACTGCAGCCAGACAGTAATTGCTTGATTAGAGCTTTACCGCTTTTTGACTTTGGCTCCAATCACAGGTAGCGGCTTGTGGCCAAACTTCTTTCTCAGCTGGCGGAGGGATCCGCTGTCCGCGAAGCCGTACACAGCCGATTGCCAAGTGGCATCGTGGCCGGACGATCCCTGCGAGAGATCACATGACTTTAGATCCTACCATCTTTCCGAAAACCAATGGTATTCAAAAGTCCCCTCCACAAACACCAAAGATTTAATGTTGATTATTTCTCTTGACTGACAGGGTTTGCTTTGCTTAATCATAACAAAATTATGATTCTGAAACTGCAGTGGAGTTACACAAAGGCAGCCATATATCAGCATAATCAGTTAAATATTGTTTATATTTATATTTACCTATATATATATATATATATATATATATACACACACA
>WARS01000754.1:0-10366 GCA_008933995.1 Datnioides undecimradiatus
GTGGAACTGTTGGGTGTAACTAACAGTAATGAGTGTGGTCTAGACCTGCTCTGTTTGTAAAGTGCCCTGAGATGACTTTTTGTTGTGAATTGGCGCTATATAAATAAAATTGAATTGAATTGAATTGAATTTAGCTCTTTATACTACACTGGTAAAGATAAAACTGAAGGTTTAATGTACACAGTTCATTTATTTAGTATTCATTCACACATGTTGAAATGCAAGCCGTTGTCCATTTATGCAACTCACAAAACCAGTAAAATATAATGTAGCACTAACTAAGTCATTAAAATATACTATAATTTATGGTAGAGTGTAGAAGATGCAGAGTCTCACAGCCTGAGTGAAGAAGCTACTCTGTAGTCTGACAGTAAGGCAGCAAGCAGTTGGCAGTGGGCTGAACTGGCTGTCGGGAGGATACTATCTTTTAGTATCCTTTGGGCTCTCCAAGGGCTTGTCTTGTCCTCATAAATGTCCCCCGTTGTACCATTATTATTTCAATTGACCGAAATCATCTGTAACAGTATTTCACAGGTACAAACATTAATTCAGGCTTTACTGCTGCTGAGTCAAGAGATGAACGGCACCTCTGAACTATCTGAGCCAATAAAGACAGAATCCTGTTACTGTCACAGGAGAGGAAAGTATGGGGATGTCTTTATTTACTCTCCAGCATTGCATCTCACTAACTCACGAACAGCAATGAGTGAAATCAGCACTCAACAGACACAAAACACTGTACTGTCACCTGGTGAGCTAACTAGGAAAAGATGCTTTGGTCCTTACTATTCAATCTGTTACATTACTGATAGCACTGATGAACATTATCTGCTAATTATTGCTCAACCATCAAAAACAGTTCCTTTATGTTTCTGTTCTTTGCCATGATACAGTGCAAAAATATGGTTCAGATGTTTCAGAATCTGTATTTATGTGAGATTGCACACGCTGCACTACTTACCCTGGTAACAGCATTATCAATGTGTTAGCTATCTAGCTTGTGATGTGGCAAAACATTTGTGAACCAGCTAACAAACTAAAGGATTTTTTACAAAGAATGGAAAATGTTAGCAAACTATCACTAGCTCGCTGAGCAGCAACTTAGGTTAACGGTTGTATTCTGATATCACCAACAGTATTTGTTACACAACACAGATTTTATGCAGTAGTTATTCTGGCTGTATTATTATCAGTGGTTCGCAGTAGGTAACATGCTACCTCAAGTCTTGTGGTAACCCATGCTAATTTCTCCTAGCTCACGGTAGATGGAGGTAACTGTACTTGCCAAAGAGGCTTAATTGCCATGATCATATTCAAGCATATTTCATATTTTCATTTACAATTGCAATATTCATAGCTTCACCATCATTACATTTCCTATTACATGCTGAAACACAGCTCAGGTCAGGCTGTCACCTATGGGAAAATTACAGATTGCAAGGATGATGCCTTGATTTGCAGCATCTCACGAGTATAACTTATTCATTTTTTTTTTAATTTGTGCAGTGCCAAATAATAACAGAGGTTACCTCGGGGCAGTTAGTCAACATCATGAAAAATATGCTTGTGCTTGATGGCAACAGAAGACAGAAAACAGCCTCATACATATTGGTCTTTGTCTGGCTATAGATGATTTCTAATTTTGAGACACAAAGTCTATGCTGTAGTTTTTACATTCTGTACATCACAACAGAGGATAGTTTTCTTGACGAGAGTTAGAGGCACAAGCAGTAATTTATTGTTTATTTGGTTTTAAGCTGAATGTTGTCTCCTAGTAAGCAGAGTGAGTGGGAATAATAGGATGTAGGCATGGGTGTGCAGTGCAGTGCCAGGTGGCATGAATGTTGGTATCCAGGCTAAACTGATTGCAATGGTAACAGATTTCTGATGAGAATCCCATTTTAAACATTTTTTTGTCCATATTGTATGAGTTGTAGGTTGGCATTTCTGGTAGATGTTTTTCCTGATTTGATTCCTGAAACTGGCATCAGAAATGCCAGTCAAGTCTAGTTCCCATTTTATTAAAATGTTTTGTCAGAATGTGATACAATTTTTGTAGATTTTGACTGGAGCTTTTTCAACAAGGCATAGACAATTAAAGGTGTGGTGAGGGAAGGAGATCTAGATTGGGGGCCACAATGTTAAATTTAGATTGGATTGATGATTTAAATTGCATGTATTCTAAAAAATGTTTTTGTTTGTTGTGTTTTTCTGGACCAATTCAGATAATTAAACCACTGTATTAAAACTGCTTTGTTGATGAATTTTATTTCCACGTTGATGAGAGAGTTAGGGCAGTAACTCAATGGCAGGGTTGTATGTTTGTTGAAAGGAGAGAAATTGTGGCTGTATTCATTTGTTGGGAATCTTGAATTTTGTTTTTTGTATTTTAGTTATTAATTTACTGAATAGCAGAGTGCAGATGGACCAGGTTTCTTTTCTGACAAATATAGATTGCTGAGGCTTTACAATGAAGAAATAATATACAATTCAACAATGTCATTTGGCCCACGGTTTTATCCAAAGTAACATATAGGATAAGAACAACACATGCAAAGATCTAAGTAGGAAAAGCAATGTGGACAAGTGCTAAGAAATGTTTTGAGTCCAGTAGGACCAAGATGTTGACAGGTAGTATGATGTCAAATGATGTCTTTTTTTTATAAGTAATTGTGCATGATTATGTGTGGAAGTATTCTGAAAACAACAGGGTCTTAAGCAGTGTGTTGAAGGTTGTCTATACACTGGCTTAGCATAGAGAGCGGGATGGAGTATAGTATGAGGGGGTTCAGGTAACGAGAAGCAGTTTTAGTTATAGTTTTGTAAGCCAGCATCAAGGATTTGATTTTGACGTGAGCAGCGTTTCAGAGCCAGTGGAGGGATATGAACTGTGATGTGATGTGAACAGGGGGATGCTTTTTTTAGGACCAGACATGTCTCTGCATTCTGGATCATCTGCAGTGTTTTTGATGTGCATGTGGGGAGACCAGCAAGTAGGGAGTTGCAGAGGTCAGTGCTTGATATTATGAGGGCATGTACCAGAAGTTGTGCTGCATGCTCAGACAGGTAGGGTCTGAGCTTCCTGATGTCATACAGGGGAAAGCAACATGACTGAGCAACTGAGGCCACATTAGCATTGAATCTAAGATGGTCTTCAATCATGACCCCCAGCTTACAGGCCAACTTTATGGGAATTAGAGCAGGTGATCCAAGTTGGATCTACTGTTGTAAATGGGGTTTTGCTCGGATGACCAGGAGCTTGGTCTTAGGAAGGTTGAGCTGGAGGTGTTGTTCTTTCATCCATTTGGAGATATCAGTAATGCATGGTAAGATTTATGCTGAGATCCTCTGATCATCAGGGGGAAAAGAAAGGAAGAGTTATGTGTCATGTGCGTATCAATGGTATGAGAAACTATGTATGTGAATGATTTTGCCAAGTGACGTTGAGTATATTGAGAAGAGGAGGGGACAAGGCACTGACCCTTGAGGGACCCCTGTGGATAGGGAGTGTGATTTTGTCACTTCCCCTTTCCAAAATACTCTGAAAGATCTTTCAGAGAGGTAGGACTTGAACCAGTGGAGATCAGATCCTTAGAAGCCAAGCTTGTCTAGAGTGGAGAGGAGGATTTGGTGGTTAGCAGTGTCAAAGGGAGCCAACAGGTCGAGTAGTAATACAGCTTAGGACTGGCCGGTGTGTTCCAGTATTTTTGATAAGAAGGGCAGGAGTGAAACCGGTCTGTAGTTTTCAACCTGAGATGACCTGAATGTGGGCTTGTTGAGCAGCAGGGTGACCAACGCATGTTCGAAGGTGGTGGGAAACACCTGTAGTGAGTGAGAAGTTGATGATGTTTGTAATTGCGGGGATCAGAGCCAGGGAAATGGCCTGAAGTAGATTGAATGGTGTAGGGTCCAAAGGACAGGTAGTTGGATGAAAGCCCAGTAGAAGCTTGGACACTTCTTCCTCAGTCAAAGGGGAGAAGGAGCTGAGTGAAGTGCTGTTAGGTTGGGGCAGTGTGGCGGTCTGGGTGCTGATGGCAGATACCTTTTCACTGATGAATGAGGCAAATGCGTGGTGAGCAGCAAGGGTGCTGGAGGAGGCCGCTTGATGAGTGAATTAAAGACAACAAACAATTTGCAAGGGTCTGTTACAACACAGATCTTTGTTGTGGTAGCAAGTGGTTTTGGCAGTTTTGAAGACAGAAGAGAATAATGCCTGGGTGCTGAGGGGTCACTGGATTTATGCCGTTTTCTCGCTGCCTCCCTGAGTCCTGCCCTTTGCTTTCTGATAGCATCAGTGAGTCAGGGCGGTGTGATGAGCTGGTTTAGATGCCAGTGGGCAGAGGTTCTTAAGAAGCACTGAGTATCTTGGATGGAGACTTTTGTTTTTACTTTAATATGTTCCAACTGTTTTCCAAATTTTGTCAAGGTCTGTGTAGGAGAAATTGATTATTCTAATTTATAAGTACGTTAATGTTTCTTAAATATTAATAAATAATAATCTTAAATAACTTCTGGTTGCTCTCTTGGTTGACTTGTATAAATATTTTAAATATTTTGGTTCCACCTAAGCTTTTGCTTTTCCATCCCTTTATTTCATAAATGGTGAATTAAATTATTTAATAATAAGCCTCTTAGTACTGCCTTAGTCGTTTCCCATACAGGTACAGTGATGGTGGTGGGGACGCCTTTGGGGATTCATTTACATCTTGGAAAAATGCCCACTCCTGTTTAATTGTCAAACTTTTTTAATTTCTGTAACTTTTAAACTTAGGGTCTTTGATGCGTTAAAGTGCCAGCTGCTGATGGGTTCATGTCAGCTGGTTCTGCTCCATATGAATGTTTCTGGGTAACGGTCACTTATAATGACACAGCGATTATTTGTGTCTGAAATATCAAAAGTAATTGAATTGCTGGTGAGAAGTCTATGTGTGAATATAAGCGGTGAACTGGTGAGAAATATTCTTGTGCTGTTGGATGGTGGAAACAGCATCTATTGCCAAACCCAAAATCACTCATCAATGGTTTTATTGTTTCTGTGGATAGCCAGCTGCATTTATTACTTGGCTTTACCTAGTGATGAGGCCTTATCTAGTGATGAGTTGATAACTGTATTGAGGTTGCCTCCTGCTATGAGTGGACAATAATGAGTTTGGTCTAGACCTGCTCTGGTGCTATACAAATAAAACTGAATTGAATTGAAATGGGGAAAAATATGAAAAAGGATGGGATAACAGTGTTTTGGCTGTAATCATCATACATTCCAACTGCTGTAGCTAATTTATGTGTTTATAATGATAAAGCACCCCACAGGATTTGGATTGCTGGTGTTATGGACAAGTGAGCCTTTTAGTTTCTTAAGATTCACATACCTCTTGGTTTTGAATTGTTATGAGCCGAGAATGTAATATTGACCTATGATGAATTCAGTTTTTTTTATAATATTCTGAATGAGTTTTTTGTAATAAGCATATATCTGATTGTAGTTTGGCCAGGTGATTTTTTGCTTAAGAACAAATACCAGTAATGAATGTGAGTAAATGGTAAATGGACTGCACTTATACACATTATTTACATTATCTCTAGCTAGGAAACAAAGGAATTCTATTGCATTTACACATCAATGTTGCAGCATCGGGAGCAATTGGAGGTTCAGTGTCTTGCCCAAGGACGCTTCAGCATGCAGCCCAGAGGAGCCAGGGAGCGAACCACTGAGCATCTGATGCTCTACCTCTGAGCCACAGGCACCCCTGAGTGAGTGACGACTTCTTTAAAGTTATCATCACAAACTGGACCTCAATGATGAAACAGGTGTCTCTGTGTGTGTGTGTGTGTGTGTGTGTGTGTGTGCATGTGAATGTCAGCTTGGAATGAGGCAAATGGAGGCATGTGTATGTGTGTAATTGTGTGTGCCAGTGGAACACGTGTCTGGTGAAAATCAAAACAAGAGGAACAAACAAATGTAGAGTAAGAAAATACAGGTGATAAAGAAAACAAAGAAAATGCCAGGGAGAGCGTGGCGCTGATCAAGGCACACACAGCAGAGTGCAGTGAGACAGGGGTGCAACAACGTGTGTCTTTGTTGGATATAATGAATGGTACTTAAGTCTTGAAAGAGAGTGTATTGGAGAGCGAGAAAAAGAGGAACGGGAGAAATATGGTGTGAGGAGATGATGCACGCAGTCCCACCATGAGCAAACACTTAGGGACAGGAAAAACTTCATTTTAACAGGCAGAAACCAGAAACCTCAAATTCTTCTTCTTCTTATTATTATTATTATTAGAAGAAGAATAATAAGAAGAAGAATGGGTGTTGAGCTACATCAAGGCATCACTAGGTGGCCTGAAACAGACAGAGAGTGAGAGGAGAAGAGAGCAGCTCATTGCATCAAGGGAAGTCTCCCTGGAGCGTAGGCCTGTGGCAGCATTACTGAGGGATGGTTCAGGGCTCACCTTAGCCAGACTTTACTAAAGCGTTATCAAATGGGGAGGTTTTAAGACTACTCTTAAGGAGAGGAGCTTGGTACCTGAAGGCTCTGTCTCCCATCCCACTTTTGGAAACTCTAGGAACAACCACTAACTCTGCTACTGGGAGCACAGTGATCTAAACTTAAGGTATGTAGAGTAGAGTAATCCTAGAGTACTATGGGCACTAATAATATAAGATAAAATAAGATGGTCCCTGACCATTTGCCTGTCTGTGTAGGTGAGGACAGGGATTTTATATGGGAGAGATCTGATATCTTTTCCTAGTTCTTGTCAGTACTAGTACTGCACCATTCTGGATCAGCTGGAGGGTCTTTAGAGACTTAGTGGGACAGTCTGATAATAAGGAGCTTCAATAATCCAACGTATAGGCATGAATTTTTCTACATAATGTGAAGACAATATGTGTATGATTGTTGCAATCTTGAGATTTGTTTTATGTGCTAGTTAAAAGACGTGTCCTGATCAAAGATGACACCCGGATTCTTGACAGAGGTGCAGGAGGCCACAGCAGTGCTTTCTAAAGTGAGTATGTGGTTGGATAATGTGTTCAGAAGCAAAAAGAAAAGCACTTGTGAAACATATGGTCAATATCTTAACAATAAAAAAATGAACACTTAGGAAACATTTTCCACATTGACAGTGACTTTGACAGTGTTTGAGCACCAGACACCACTGATGGAAAACATCTCTCTCATCTTGTGTTCTGCTGGCTCAGAATACAGTTCGCCTGTCAGGTGCAGTAGCTTTACCGGAATGTTATATTGCTGTCAGGTCTCTGTAAACACGTAGGCATAAGACTCTCTGATTTCTCATTGTTGAGTAAGCCTGAGTCTTACCCCGTCCGTTTTGAAAAGATGCCTCTGCTCATGCAGTGTTAGTGAGGGCTGGCAGGTTGGGAGTTGGGGGAGTAGTGTTTTAGAAGATATGTAAATGATTATCAGGAGCTTGTTGATACTGGTGAGGGTGAGCATGGCAGGTGGCACAGTACGAGGCCATTGGTTCAATAATACTTCTGTCTAGAATAAGCAGGAGGTGGGGTTTGACTGAGAGAGCCCTGAGCTTGCAAATGGCAGAGACTCTTTGTTGGCAGCATTTTGGGATGTTTTGAATCAAAGCCTTGTTTTTTTGTTGTTGTGTTTTGTCCAGGATGGTAGGCATATTCAGTGCATCAAAAATGTGTCTACAAGCCCAGATAATACTGTAATTAGTGATAATTAAACAGCCACTGCTCATCTCGCCATCTGCAGTTAAACTGGCTGTCCTTTAAAAATGAGCTCATAGGTGAGCTGTGTGGTCTGCTCGTAGGCCAGCATAACACGGCTGTGGCTCCACGTCTTTGTTTGACCTTGTCAGCCTTTCCTGTGTTAATCCTCCTTGCAGGTCAGAGGGGGTTGGAATAATCCCATGAAAGACACTGGCTAAGGATTATATAAAGCCTCATCTTCAGCATTTTAATTCAATCCAACACTCATAAAAAGGAATTGATACGAAGTCCCAGTGTCGTTGTGATTACCACCTTTAATCATTCAGACACATGCACACACATAAGCACACAATATTATATTGTGAGGAAATGAATACTGAGCTGGCCCTGAGATAAGAAAACCACTTAAGTTATATTACACTTTACACAAAATAGTGCTCATATGTGTTGGTAGAATGCTTTATATTCATTTACTGTATTTAATAACTTAATACTTAAACTTAATAATCAAGTATAATTATAGACCTTATTAATAATTTTATCCTCTTTCCACCTTGGAATAAGACTTTCATTCCCTGAATACACATTATGAGGATGGGGGATGCATCCCCTCCTTCTTACTAGTGAATGCCTTCCTACAATTTGATCTTTTTGATGTTCTCTTATATGACAGGTTCATGCCTATTTTGTACAGTGTGACAGAGCCCAAACCAGGTAGAAGAGATTAGACATTAAAGGTCCATTATGGTCATGACGAAGACTCAGTGTCAGTGTGAAGAACACAGTGTCATGCAGCAGTGGTATCATGTGACTCATCACTTTATTTTTTTCTGATTTCAATTTATGCTATGAGCAGTGTAATGCTGTCCTGGTCAATGTAGTTCATAACTGAAATGTTAAGTTCCTAAGAGTATGAGCAATAGCAATAAATGAATCCTACTTAACAAAACAATAGAGCTATGAAAAGCCTTTTACAGTTACTCCATCTGGTAACTGTTGGATGATCCATGTCCAAGACATGCAGGATGCCACAGTCTCCTGTGTCCAATATGGATCTGATCCACAGCGTAATCCTTCCATCCTTCTCTGCAAGGACTAGACAGCTGCAAGAAGAATCCTGGGCTGGGTTGGATGTTGTGTTTAAGTTCTCAGCCTTTGCCAAAAAACAGCTCATCTTCATCAATGTTTTTTTTTCTTTTTTCCAGCACAGATTCTTGCTTTTTATTTGTTTGTTAAAAGTGCAAAAATAGATAGAGAAAAGGGTATCCAAAGGACCAGGCTGCCAGAAAACCCCTATTTCATCTTTTCAAATTGTTTAATTTGCATCCCAAATTGAATCAGAAGCCAATGTAGTGATATAATCCAGTGATGTGAAATTGATTCGATTCTGCATGACTACTTAGTCAGTAGTCATGCAGAGTTTTGGACCCAGTATAACCTATTAACTGGTTGGTTTAAGAAGAAATGAAGAGCACTGCATCGAGTACACAAAAGCATGAGCAACCATTTCCAACTGTTGGGAGATCAGTTGACACATTTTTGTAACATTTCACAGTTTGAAGTCACCTAATAACTGACTTTTCACATTTCAAACAACTGTGGGAAATGACACCTATGTTTTTGGAAAAAAGTTTTTCTATTTGCAGCCAATGGACCGAGGGTGGCAGTGGAGAACTGATCTGGGGTCAAGGCAAATGTATTGATTTAATTTAAGAAATTAATTTGAAATTGTGAGACCTCTACTTACTATTTCCTCTGAAACTTGTGCAGAGTAGAAGGAGCTAAGTCTTTAGTTAGTTGCTATGCTGGGATTTAGAAGGGGATGAGCTGAGGGGTTAGGGGGCCAAGAGGGACAGATTCACAGTCATTGGCAAGTAAAGGAGCACCATGCCCAGGTATACATTAAAGACTAACTGTAGCCAACAGTGTGAATCAGGTCATAGAGGGAGGTGGGAAAAATTGATTGTGAGATGGCTCGATATTTTAAAGTTTGCTGCTGGGTAAAAATGGTTTGATCAAAGAAACAACAAACAAGTACATACATTTATATCGAGATGTAAAATCATCTTATTTTAGAGAAGTCGGTGTTATGCCCAGTATAGAATCAGTGCCAAGGGCAGTCCAGAGTTGTTGTGGACTGACAGCCAGTCAGTGTCAGGGTATAGTAACTGTATTAAATATTTGCTGATGGTGCCACGACTTTTTAAAATAAGAGTTTACATGTTGTTCATTAGGTGTGTAGGAAATTTTTTATTTTTTTTTTGTAAAGTTGATTCTATGCCATCATTACCTGATAATGCTTTTACAGTCGGGTGAATTTTATTTTCATATGACCACAGAGCTCTAAGTGTTCTCACCTGCCTTCTATAACAATTGTTTCCTTAAATAAAGCTTTTTTCCAAAAAGAAGAGCTACAGGAGGAATCAGCCTCTTTCATTTCCTGCAGTGATCTCGGTTCTAAGAAAGAATCGAAAGATCAGTGTTTGGGTCACAAAGGAAAGGTGGAAACAATCTAATCATGTCATACAGCAGCTAGGAGCAGGAACTGACACAGCAGAGCATTAATCTCTTTGCACTCTTAAGTGCTCAGTGAAACCAGCCCATTATTTTCAGTCTGAGCTTTGGTTTCACTTTTGTCAGTTACAAAGAATATTTTATTAATATATTATTTATATT
>WARS01000760.1:0-11753 GCA_008933995.1 Datnioides undecimradiatus
AGCTGGTGTAGGGGACTCGCCTAGCTTCTCACTACCTTCATCCGAGCGTCTACCCTGCTACCTCTGAAACAACGTCGGTCTGACTAGCCCTAAAGACCAACCTTGCCTCAGCCACGCTCGTTCACGGCAGCTCCCCTGAATCGGATCCGGGCTCTTGTTACTACAGCTAGGATATATTTTAGTGGCCTGGACTAACGGCCCCAAGGGTCAGATTATACATATCGACTAGAGTAACCTATAAGAACTAATAAGATGAATTACACACTTCCTATCAAACTTTTACCAATGCACATAATAATTCAATGTCCAGAATTCTTGTGTCTTTATACTTCACCGTATTTATTTAGCAACTTTTAGCAAGGGCAAGCAACAGATTTAATCATCAAACATTCTTAACAAATCTTCCGAATATAATCTCACACAATAATAACTGACTGTTACTAATAACTACAAATCATAATCACTGAGATGGAGTGAAAAGTCATTTGGCCAAAACAACTCATCCTTGTCCACTCGTACTGGCATCCTAGAAGAAACTTGTGGACTTGTTCAATTCCAGTAATCCTCAGGATTGCACAGTCCTTGTAGACGGTGTGAGGGGAAACGACATTTCTCCAGGAACCCCTTCAGCCTTTAATCCATGGCTCGTCCTCGACTCTGCACTCCTTTGCTGTAGGCTGAAGTGTTGGATCCTTCTCCTTTCTGGTGTCGAACCGCTCACAACTCCTTCCCCACTTTTGCAGTCTTCGGTCCGGCTAGTTCCTCTTCTGGGTGTGGTCGCTCCAGTGGCCAGCTCAGGACACGGGTATCATGACGGAGTGAGGTCGAGTCGGACTAAGCAACTTCTTCCTCTTTTACTCGTCTTTTTATACCCTTTATCTCCGTCTTACATGGTAGATGTCCAATGAGGGCTTAAGTACACCATCGTACGATCAACACTCCACCCATTAGTGGAAAATTCCAGTAACTTACTCATAACCTTCTGACCATTTGACTTCTCCTTTTTGTCCTTCTGTCCTCACTCCACCCTGTCCAGCTTGAGGACATCAGGAAGCTTCTACCATCTGTTCGGTTCATTGCTTAATATTTCTCAATACTGATTTCCCTCCTAACTTCAATGCTTCCTCATTTTCTTATGATTCACATTATGATTTTTTAAAACATCCTTATTAATCATTTTACAATCAGTTCAACTTAATACAACATTTTGTATGTCATATTTCTTCTACATGATCACAATTATTCGCTCATTCTTAGGTTACTTATTACAATTACAATTAATATTTCTCATTTAGTTATACATTCACTGTTAGTGCTTTTATATGTCTTAGTGCCGCTGTTTTTAGAGTCCTGTGTGTTCCTTCTCTTCACGCTGGAAAACACCCGACTATCTTTAGTTAATTCCTTTAGAAAGTCCCTTGATTTCCTACTTAGACACCGATGGCAGGGAGTGACTTTCAACCTTATTTGACACCCCCTCCTTGAGATCACTCTCTGCTTGTAGATTCTTAATCCGACAGTTGAAAATCGTCATCCTCTTCCACATGCAGCGTGATCAGGTCTTGCATAGGGGTTATCGGTGACAGGGTCGGTGGTCCAGGGGAACCCTTCCATTGGTCGATAACCAAGAATTCATCCAAGCATGGTGTTCTCTCTCCTGTTTCTGGGCTTACAGTGATAGTATCTGATGCCATATCTTCTTCTTGATTCAGTGGGGCTTCAGCCATGTCGCTCATTTCATGCATTCCCATGGTTGGTTCACTTAGCCATTCTTCAAAATGATTTACTGTGGGATCATTTAAGGGAATTTCTGGCATACTCACAGACCTTGCAGCTGGCTTAGGGTCATTGGGAGCTTGAGGACTGGTAACACTTCCCTCAACGAGCTCTTTTACCGCCTCTTCCCAATACCACATCACTCCCGTCCCCTCAGTTTGGGTTCCCTCTTCACGGGTTACCGCCTTCTGCTTCTCCCAATCGGTGGGTGTTTCCAAAGCCCCCAGTCGCGGGCCGATCGCTGCCATTCTGCAATCAGTCAGGTGGGCTGTCGATACCCGTGTTCCATCTGGAAACCTCCACATCTTAGTATACACACCATATCTGACATATCCTTCATGGAGTGTTGGTGGGATTATGATCCTTTTCATGGTCTTCAGTGAGTGCCATATTACCTCAGCCTCAATTTCTATTTTCATGGCCTCACACATGGACACCACTGGTATTTCCTGCTGACCCATGCGACAGACCAGGCCATTTGCAGATTGAATGGCAAAGGCCACCTTGTAGCACTTGTCACACCACAGGGCTGGAGTAACATCCCACAGGTACTTTTCTTTCTTCAGAGTGCTTCCACAGTTGATGCATCCTAATTCTTCCTATATAACACACAGAGTTTTTGATTATTATTTTTGCACAAAAGCAAGCAAGCTTGTAGCCATCAGACAAGGCTACACTGGGGTGTTTCTTTGGGCACGCCGTTGGGACATCGAGCCCAGCCATGGAGACCGCACGACGGTGGGCGGCGGTGTACCAGGGCCGGAGTCGTTCCTGATTCGCGGGAAGCAGGCAGCATGCGTCATGAACCAGACTACCAACACCGTTTGATCAACCAGGCCTATCCAAAACAGAACCGAAATAGCACCCCAACCTAGGCACCAGAGGACAAGGACGCTGAGCTTGATCAGCCAGCGCCGCCGTCCTACTTCCTGAAGGGCCCAGGCCAGCGACGCAAGATACCCCAACATTCCCATGGTTATCAGGGCTTCGCACACAACGTTGGCGACTCTCAGGGGTGTGAAGAAGATTGTGATTGTATCTAGGGCCATCCAGAGGAGCAAGATTGCTCCCTGAGTGATCCCTACCCGGTCAGTTGTCATGACGACTCGTCCTAAGGTGTAGGTGACGAACAGGGACAGGATCAGGTCGCGCGTCCCAAACCACACGTTGAGGATAAGCATCTTAACACACCCTTGCACCAAGGTTAGGATTCTTAGGGGTTGGTACGGGGTCCATCGCCCAGTGCAGCAGTAGAAGAGCCATAGAGTCAAGAATGCAACGAACTCTACGGTACTCACTCTGTAAAGGCCTGTTTCAGCTGCTTCATTGGTGCAGTTGGACAAGCATGCCCCAGCGGTGTTGTTGCTGGTTATGTTCATGCATGCTTCAGTGGTGTTGTTGCTATTGCTGGTCATTTCTTCAATTCTTCTCTCTTGGTTGCCTCGTTGGTTGAGTCTTGGTTCTTCCTTTTTCGTTCTTTGTCTGCTCCCGTTGAAACCCGGAACCCGAATGGCTTCGGCCGTGCCGGTGCCCGAGTTCTATGGGCGCTGTCGCTCCTCCCCCTTCCGGAGGAGGGGTTTCTTATCTTCCTCCTTGGGAGGTCTCCGCCCCCCACATGAACGTAAGGTCGCTTGAATCCCTCCTTTCACCAGTGCCACGCCTATGGCTCCGGTTATGATGAGTGCCAAAATTACCAGCAAATACGGCCATATCTTGTACAACAGGTCTCCTATCCATCCCGTCACTATTTCAAATCCTTCTTCAATCACCTCCGCCACTTCTTCCATCACAGTTACAGCCGCGCCATAGAGTACTCCCCCTACTCTTTCCATAAAGGTGCACTCGTGTTCCGCTGCTCCGTATCCACATCTCATCCAGTGCTCTTCTGGCGATTCACAGGTTCCATTGTTGTAGATTCGGTTAGGTCCAATCCATTCATACCCAGTAATCTCTTTCCCTTCACACAGGTTTTTCTTAAAAGCATAAACTTCTCCTAGTATAATGTTCGGGTCGGCTACAAATGGTACAATTTTTCCCACAATTTCTTTCCTTTCTTTCATGCCATGTCCCATTATGGCCCTAGCGCACCCCACTCCAGGTGGAAATGCTCTCCGCCATTTTCCGTCAGACTTCTTCCAGACTACCTTTTGCTCATAAGTGCTATACTCCTCCTCATAGTAACCTCGACAATATTCTTCCCATCCTGATATATTTTGGCAATGTTGTCTGGCTAGGCTCACAGTACAGGTAGTATTGGCTTTATCACATTTCATCTTCCATGGTCTTGGACTAACATAGGACATTGGTCCGCTCCACTTACTTGGCCATATTTTCCGGTCCTTGGTATAAACGGTGGCGATGTATTGATACTTAATCCAGTAATTCTGGCTCTCTGCAAGGCAAGGAATTACCCATTTCTCCACCTCTTCTTTCTCCAATCCCCACCAAGTTGTGTCGTTATGTCTCGTGTATCCTTCCTTCCAGGCTTGTAGTACGCTTTTAATAGTCCGATTATTCTCCAATTGGCTACAATTGTTATACCATGTCCCCCATCCCACCTTTATTTGGTCTATAGGGCATCGGGGGGACTTGCCATCACTAACAAATTCCTTGCCGTCTAGGTCTTCAACCATCTTCTTTACTACACACTCGTCAATCTTCTGGAAATCACCTTGTGGTACCGACGTCAATTCATCTGGCTTAGGAACTTTCTGAACGTACATGTCTGTCTGGTAAGGTCCTTGTAATCCCAGACCAGTCCATAAATATCCTCTTGGGAAATTTCCTATGAAATGTTGAAGTGATCGAATCCAGATCCATGGCAACGTGTCGTTGAGCCATTTCTCAGTGTATGCGTTCGGAGTTGTACCATACCAATTCTTATTGCTCAGATACCAGGGCTTTACAGCTCTAGTTATCACTAAATAATTTTGATCAGGGCAGCTCTTCTGTATATTCCAATAACAAGGATGCAGATACATCAGCTGCCTTAGTACACAGTCTCTAGTAATATTCCTAAGTCTCTCTGGGTATAGGTTGGGTTTGAGCTCTGGTTCCAATAACTTTAGCGTATTCACCGAATCTGGAGTAGTAATTGGTGCTGCTGTTCCTGGTGCTGGTGTGGTTGTTATGGTGGTAGTGGTAACATTACCTTTTGTGGTGTTTGTACGGTTGGCCGCTTCAGTGGAGACCGCAGGCTGTTGCGTTGGCGTTACTTTCCTCACCTTTTTGACTTTCCTCACTTGTGCATGTTTACACCTAAGTTCTTCATATCCCCAAAACTTCCAGTTTGGTAATATGGTGTGGCACGTATTGTTTCTGTCTGCTGCAGGGAATACAACCTCCTTCTCCCAATAACCTTCATTCCTTAACCCAGGCAATGGCCTGCATCCCCATGTACAGTACCATGCTGGGTCTCCCATTTCAGCTTTGATCCAAGTACAGCTCGCATTCTTTTCCTCTTTTGCTTGTAATTGTAGCACTCTCAATATTAATCCTTCTTTTTCTGACGATATCCAATCGTACAGGATTTTCGCCCCTTCCGTAGCATTTCCACTTATGGAAATGTTCCATTCTTGCATAGTTTCATTAAACTGCCTTATCTGCTCCGTCTGGTTCGGTGTAGTTTGGTTGTTGTCCCATACCTTGAAGAAGTTCTGTGGTTTCACTGTCCAGCAAGCCTGCTGGACCGTCTTGGTATTCCCATGTTGGACCCTGGTATGGGTTAGGGCCCACGGATGATGGCCATAATGGTAAAGTATGGCCAGGACAACGGCTACTCCGGTCAGGGCAACCGTTATCTTGGTACAAACGCTCAAACAAGAAGTCTTTCCATTTCGCTTTGTAATTCGTTTTTTAGTCGATTCTGGCTGCTGTTCATCAATGACTTCATATTCATTTTCGAAGAGATTCACATAGGAGCCTTGAAGCCCTTCTTCGCCGCTGACTTCTATCAGCTGTATCTCCATCCTCCCCCGGTTGACTAGGCCCCTTTCGGCCTCTTCGCCTCCCTCGTCGTACTGGTTTTTTCCCTGGATGCCGTTCTACCGGTGATGGGGTTTGTTCGCTGTTACTTGATGATCTGGTAACCCGTCCTCTGATTAATGCCTTATAGATTGGAGACCGGAACCGGAGTTCAGGGTCCAACCCTCTCCACACCCATCTCCAGGACGTCACCACCACATATTCTGGTCTTGGTAGGGGCCCTGCTGCAGCTTGCCCATCTTGTAGAGAGCTTGCTAGTTCATCCCATGCCTCCTGAAACTCCACTCCTTCACCTCTGGTCTGCAAGACTTCTACGTAGAGTGGCTCCGTCGTCAGATGAGATGCCTCCCCTGGCTCTATTCGTAGCTCCACCCTCATGGCTCTCGCGTCCTGTCGGAGGCCGGCCCAATAACGCAGTCGATACCAAAGGTCGCTGATCGGGGGTCGGCCTGCGGACAATATCGGCTTCACCAGGGTTCGCAGGTGTAAGTGTTGGTTTTCTATTACATAGTACTTCGGGTCCCCTTCTCTTTCTGCCAATTGTTTTTTCATTTCATTGTTACTGGTCCAAACTTGTGATCCCCCTACCCAGATATCCACATAAATACCCTGTAGCGGATCAGCATAGTTTGGCCCCCATCTTAATTGGATTTGTCCCTTCTCTGTGGGTACATAAACCGTGTTCAGGATCCAAGGAAATGAATCAGGGCAGGTTGGCACAGGTTGGGGTCGTATTCTACAAATTGCTGGACGGCGCTCTGCCAATGCCATCCCATCCAATAGTACAGGGCAGTGTACTGTCTGTGATGAAACTGATAAATCTATTTTTCTTCTAAATTCTTGATTGGTACAAAAGTAACCTCCTGAGCCTAATACTTTCCCTGTACTATCAAAGTCTCTCTTCGGCCAATCTAGCCATACTATTTCGTTTGGTAAGTCCAGATAATGCGCTCCTCCTTGAGCCCCTTTAATCCCTGGGCAATTTCGAGTAATCGGGTCAATTAACACCCCCCGTCTCAACATACCTTTAGGTCGTTCAGCCATTGATGCTCAGCAGTTTTTTGACTTCTTTTTTTTAATTCAGTTTTTAGGCTTGGGTGTCCTCCTTGGACCCCTTGCGTCTGGAGAACTTCTTCTTAAGCCAGGCCTTGACGCGTTTTGCTGGTATTTCTTCTTTTCCTTCTGATGTCTCAGGTACAGGTGCTGGCTCTTCAGGCAACACCATCACTTCTGCCCCAAACGAGTATATTCCTTTGAATGGAACAGTTACCATCTGGGTTGCTATTCTGACCTTTACTGTCTGGTACGGCCTTACGGGCATAGCTGCTCTGCTAGCCACTCCTCCTGGCAGCTGCATGACTCCTCCTCTTCTCCATTCCTCAGGAGTGATGTAAAAGTCCGCACTTTTGCCTTTGGCCTTAGCTCCTGGATTTCCCCATGCATCTAATCCAGTGACACAGTAATACAAGTTGGTACCTCTTGCTCCCTCTTCCCTAGGGACATCTGGGAGGTCTTCCAGTGGAATGTCAGGATTTAGGGCTACTTCTCTTATCAGCCTGCCCCAAGTTGTTAGCTCCCACGGGCCTTCCCAGCCATCAGCTACAGCCTGTTCCCTGGCGTCATCAGGGAGTCGTTCTAATCCTGGTGTGTAGCCGGGCCTTGCTGGATCACGGAACACTCTGAACACTAGTGAGGTTTGACTTGTAGCAAACGGAGGGCTTGCCACTTCTCCATACTGCGGGTCATAAGGCCACCCTTGTTGGATAGCTTCGTGTAGCGCTGTTCCCGGCCCCCTGGTCATTCCTGCTACCTCATAATGAGGTTCAGGTCTGGCCATGCACAGCGTGGGATACAGAGCGGGTGCCGATGGACCGGCAATTTCATGCCTCTGTGGCTCTTGCTCCTCACACCACTGGGGTGCCTCCGCAGTCACAGTTACTTCCACCCGATCTTCCCTTCTGGCTGTAGGTTTAAAAGTTTCCAGAGGGTCTAGGAAGCGCCTTACTTGCCATCCTTTAGCGTAGCCTGCGAGTAGCAATCTCCCTGCTCTGAGCTGGATGGAACAGCTGAAGCAGTAATCGATGAGTTTTCCGTCCCACTGGCAGGTGCAATCCGATGTATCCAGCTTGGTTCCCCTCAGGTCCCACTGTGTTTGGATTGTCAGCCGCGGCAGCGTTGTAATTCTGCACACTCCACATACATAAGCATCCATTACCTTTACTGGCTTGTAATGCATTCCTTTGAACTCACCCTTCGCCCCATCAGGCTTGGTGGGCTTCTCGCTTCCTGGTCCTTCCCACTGGACCGTTAATGAGGATTGCTTGAGGCAAACCACACACGCATTCTTCACTTCTCTCCATTCTATCACTTCCTTTTCTTCTGACAGGAATCCTCTTTTAGCGCACTCCAACTTTCTCAGTCCTCTGCCTGCCCAGAGTCCTGTAGTTGTTCTTCGTAAAGCTACTACCCCTTGGACAGTGGCCAGTCTGACATAGGGCGGTATGGGTTGTGTGTTACTGGCCATTTTTAGTTCCTGGTTCTCTTCTAGTTTGGAATTGGTTTAAGCTGCCCAACTCCCTGGACTCCTCTCTTTTTTAGTAACACAGTGTTACTATCCAATATTTTCTCTACTATATCACTCTCTTCGTACTTAGCTCTTACGGCAGCGTTGGTTGGATGATCTCTGGCTTTAATCCACACCTTTTGTCCAATGCAGAATGGTACTTTCAGCTCGGGTGTTTCTTTTTTATCCTCATGTTCCCGCCCCGTTTCTTGTGACGTAAATGGGCGGTGATTCAACTCTTCTGAGGGGGAGGAACGATCAGCTCGATGCCTATCATTCAGGGCTCTCCCAATGTCTAAAGCTGTAGTACTCCATTCTCTAGTGTTAGCATTCTTCCCTATCCAATTTTTAACCAGACCAATGGTTCGCTCCACCACTCCATTAGCTTGTGGCGTATAGGGCGGCGAGTACACCCTCATGACCCCATTTTGCTGACACCACTGGTCCACTTGGGCATTGCGGAAATGCGTGCCGTTGTCTGTCCTCAGCTCTTTAGGCACTCCTAAAATGCTACACACCTGATCTAACATTCCGACCACACTATTGCCATTTGCTTTCTTCACTGGTTTGACTACTACATACCCTGACATAGAGTCAACAAGCACCAAAAGGTATTTCTCACCCTTTTTCCCGTTGATTCCCATAGGGCCTGCAACATCCATGCATACAGATCCCCACGGAACGGTGCTTTTTATTGTGAGCCCATCCACTCTCTGTCCCCTTCGTCCTGCGTTGTATCGACCACATACTTCACAGTCCTTCAGAACATGGCGAACTCGGCTCCCTGGAATCCAGAGTTGCTGCTTTTCCAATTCCCTCTGTGTGGGTACGGTGCCTGCATGGCCAAGCGCTTCATGTACGGCCTTCACCACCTCCACTACAGATTCTTCTGGGACCACCTTCCCTTTAGGTGTCTTATCCCACTTCTCGACGCCGACAAAGACGATTTTCCTCTGCTGCACGTAGCGGTCTACTTCGTCATTCCCTTGCCAATGTGCTCCCTCTCGCCCATGAGCTTTCTGATGGATCACATTTAGGTCCATAGTAAGCCTTAATTCCGCTATCTTTTTCCACAAATCTCTGTGAGCCACTGTTTTACCTTTGGCCCCCTCGAACCCGTTTTCTTCCCAGATATCGAGATCTTCCTTCAGGGCCTGGGCGCAGTAGTGGCTATCAGTTATTATCCTTGCTCTTTTTACCTTCCTTTTACCTAGCTCCAGGAGTCCCTCCAATATCGCAGTTACTTCTCCCGCTTGGGCACTCCCTGGTACTCGGCCTTTCTGTCGGTGTTTTTCTTCTCCGTTTTGCTTAAGAATGTAACCCCAATAAGCTGTATTGTCCTGTCCTTTCCTTGAGCCATCTGTGTACAATATCCACTCGTATGGCTTTTCCTCTGTCACGTCCAGTTTTTGAGTTTTCTTGGAAACTGATTGTGCCGGTCCTATTTCCAGATCGGGATCGAGTAGTATATCTTCCCATCGTCCCCATCTTGTGTTAGTGGCTTTCGTGCTCTCGATGGTACCTTTCCTCAGGAACTTATGCACTTGACTTTGGGTGATGACCTTGATCCCCTGGCCTTGGGCTAGTTCCTTCAGAACCCCCCAATACTTAGCCAGTACTGCCAGTTCTTTTTCCTCCTGTGGATATTTCCTCTCTACAGCTGACAAGGTGTAACTCCACAAGGTCACCATTCCCCCTCCTTCATTGCTCACTTTCACCATTGCATCTTCTCCATCACAACTTACTTCAGCTACCAGCCTGGCTGTGAGACTCCTTGGTTCTAGCCTAACAGCTTCCTGAATAGCTTCTTTCAGCTTCTCCAGATTCTGTTGGTCTGCTGCAGTCCAAATCCATTTCTTGTTACAGTTCTGACTCTGGTCACCGTCCTTCTTTTTGAGGCATGCATATAACGGTTTAGCATACTTCTGATAACTCGGAACATGATCTCTTACATAGTTGCACAATCCTAGGATCTTCTGTAATTCATTTTCTGATGCTGGTGGGGTGATTTGGTCCAGCTTCTCGCGATATCCCTCTGAGAGTCCCAAGTCCGTAGCTACCTGGAACCCCAGATAGTTCACTCGAAACTGTCCAAACTGACATTTCTTCAGATTAAGTTTTAGTCCTGCCTCTGTAATCCTTTCCACTACTTTTTGCAGTTTATCCAAATGTTCTTCTTCTGAATCATCTGCGATGAACACATCATCAATATAGATAGTCACTCCTAGATCCCCTAATACATCCATTACTGCTGCTTGGAACACATTAGGCGAATTCTTGTATCCTTGTGGTAGTCTTTGCCAAACATAGGCTTTTCCTTTATGAGTAAAAGCTGTTTTCCCTTGTGATTGCTTTGCTAATCTTAATGAGAAAAATCCATTCGCTAAATCGATACAGGACTTGTACTTCTTGACTCGTAACGTTTTTAGGGCTCCTTGTGGATTGATAAGACTTGCTCGGTTGGCTATTGTTCGTCGGTTGAGAGCCTTGAAGTTAATCACTGGTCTCCAACCCCCTCCTGCTGATTCAGGTTTCTTTACTGCTTGAATTGGACTGTTGGTTATGGGATTTTGTTCCTCCCTAATAATTCCTAGGGCACTGAGTTCTCTGACTATTTTATCCATTTCTTCCACTGCCTCAGGGTTCAAGGGATACTGTCTAACCGGTGGATGTACTCCTCCTTCAATGGTGTGAATATATTTTGTTCCTAAATCCCCACAGTCATTCTTGAACCGTGCTACTGTAGCTTTGGCAATTATTTTTCTCAATTTTTCTTTACCTTTTGGCGAAAAGTCACTTTCTTCTAGTTTCTGTACAGTTGTAGCTGGTATGTCCACTGGCTTATACCAACCACCTTTCATTGTGTCACTTTGAGTCGATTCCAGCCGGATCACTCTTGATTGCAGTCTAGTCAAACGTTGTTTCAATGACCTTCTGCATTTCTTAGGTTTGTGAAGCTCTTTCAGATCTCTGATGGAGATGAGATCATAAGGTCCTTTCATCCATACTACTCCCTTCCATATTCCAAATGGCATCCTTTCTTCTTTTCCATTTGCGAATTGAACTTTCAGGTGTCCTTTCGTTTCAAGGCTTCTACGGGTCATTGACACCTCTGCCCCGGAGTCCACTAAGAAGGATATCCCATCCACTTTAGTGTAGATGTCATCCCCCACCCAGTAGGCATTTTCCAGGGTGACCCGCGCCTTGGCTGTCATTATTTCTTTTGGCCTCCAGTTGCCGCCGTAGCTTGGCGGGTTTCTCGGAGAGCCCTCTTCTGCTCGGGTGTTAGCTTGTTGAACTCCTCAGGAGGCAGGTAACCCCCTGTCCTTGGAGCAGGCGTAGGTTTAGGCGGGGTCGGGCCCGCTTGGTTCCTTTGCTGTGCCGCCCACTGCCCCGCTGGTGCCCTCTGCGGGGTGTTCCACTGTCTTGG
>WARS01000771.1:0-10998 GCA_008933995.1 Datnioides undecimradiatus
ATTAATAATAATAATTATTAATTATTAATACCTATTAATATTTGTTTCAATATTCTTCAGCAACTGTGAGAAAATATTTAAAGAAGGTGAATGGGCAAAATTAACAAAATGCATCCACTGTTTTAACCTACCATCCCTGTTCTCACCCACTAGCAGGAGAAAGACTGTAGGGGCAGAAAGGGTATTTAGTTGAATGTGTTAGTCATGTCTGCCTTAGTCACTGATCCTTTATCTTACTGAAAATTGTGCAAGGTACAGGCTATGGCTCTGCCCTGAAACATTAGTTGAAGTTTCACTCTAAGACTATCTGTATCTTTAAAGTGTGTGTTTATATAACTATTTTTCAAATACCTTTCTAGGTGGATTGAGATAGAGGCAGTCAATGGAAGAAGTTGTACTGGTTATTGTTGAGCCAGTTTGTGTTGTAGTGCCATTGCGTGTTGTGGCAGTGGTAGGAGTTGGTGTGGTAGTAGAGTAGCATGGTCTGGCAAGCTTCTCAACACTGCATGTCAAATTGCAATATGCAGTGAAACACCAGCCTGCTCCATCAGTCTTATTGTACATGACGCTACCTATATGAAAATAAAAACCAAGCAGTAAATCAAAATAAACACTGATGTCAAGAAAATCCAACAAGTTACAGTTGTAATTGCAACTTTTGTGAATACACATCAGACCACATTAGTATTTTGAAAGAAGGCTTAAGCAGCTTATTTTAAGCACTATTGGAAAAACTTTTCATAGCAGCACAAAGCAAAGTGAAATGTTTTTCTTTTTGTTTAACTGTCACCTATTGCAGCTTTAATTGTAAAGTCTTCATCAAGATCCTATATTTTGTTGATAATCTCCAGCATAGATGTGGTTGCAATCAGACTTGTCAATTGAGGTCACTTATCTCTCCACTGTGCAGGTGCCATGACCAACCACAAGGAGTCAGTGTTGCATGTTTGTAGGAGTTAGTGTTGCATGTTTAAATCCAAGATACAACATTATTGCAAGATAACTACGAATGAGGATTACAGTAATAGATCTTAGTGAAAACAGATTTTACTTCACAGTTAAGATGACTGTTTGGGATTAAGTGTATCAGCGGAATTAAAAGGAAAAGTGTGACTGTAGCCAAAATGTTATAATGATAATATGTACACCAACTAGTCACAATGGCCCATTGCTTACCAGGAGAGAAAATTTGTTCCATGTACTTGCAGAAACATAAAGTTGTTTTTCCTTGTGTTGATCTGGACTGAAGAGTTGAAGGTGTTACAGTTGAAGTCTGAAGAGTGGTCTTTGCTGTGGTTGGAGCTGCTGTAGTCGCCTTTTTGGTGGTAGTTGTGGTTGTGGAAATCTTCTCAGTGGTTATGGTTGGACTTTCTGTGGTGGGTTTTTCTGTGGTTGTTGTGGGTATCTCTGTGGTCGTAGTCTCTGTGGTGGATCTTTCTATGGGTGTGGTTGAAGTGGGTTCTTCAGTGGTAGTTGGTTTTAGTCAGATTTTTCAGTAGTGGTGGTTGTCATTGTTGTAGGTTTTTGCGATTGTGGATATTAAGGAATTGTACTTTCGTGGTTGAAGGCTTACAAGTATCAATGCAACATCTGGCTCGTATTTCATAGTCATAACTTTCGTCAGGGTTCTCCTTGATCTTTGTTATGACAGGTCGTCCAACTTGTGGATCGCATGTTACATTTTGACCTATTTCATTCAAAGATACATCTTTGAGTTGTTTTGCTCTACATTCTATTTCCAGAGGTTTACTGCAAACCCTCAGATCAGGATAGTAATTTTTTCCAATGGGTTTAAAATCCTCCACCATTTTGGATATCCAGGATAACTATTGCTTGTCAGCTGACCCTTACAAACAAAACAGTCAGGAGATGTCGGGTGGGTTTCTGTGGTTGTTGTAGTTTTTTCTTTCTGTATGTATGACTGTTGTGGGTTTTTCTGTGGTTTGTTGTGGGTATCTCTGTGGTCGTGGTCTCTGTGGTGGATCTTTCTATGGGTGTGGTTGAAATGGGTTCTTCAGTGGTAGTTGGTTTGAGTGGATTTTCAGTGGTGGTGGTTGTCATTGTGGGTTTTTCTGTAGCAGTTGTGGATATTAAAGGGGTGTACTTTCGTGGTTGAAGGCTTACAAGTATCAATGCAACATCGGCTAAGTATTTCATAGTCTTAACTCCTAAATCGGAGGTTCTCATGATCTTTGTTATGACAGAGTCAATCAACTTGTGGTCGCATGTTACATTTGACCTATTTCATTCAAGATACATCTTTGAGTTGTTGCTCTACATTCTATTTCCAGAGGTTTTACTGCAAGCCCTCAGATCAGGATCAGTAATTTTTTCAATGGGTTCAAAATCTCCACCATTTTGGATATCAGGATAACTATTGCTTGTCCAAGCTGACCACTTACAAACAAAACAGTCAGGAGAATTGACCGGTGGAGTTTTTCTGTGTGGTTGTTGTAGTTTTTTCTGTGACTGTATGGTAGTTGTGGGTTTCTGTGTGGATTTGTTGTGGGTTTTCTGTAGTTTGTAGCAGTAGTACTGGGTTCTCTGTGGATATTTGTTTGTGGTTTTCTGTGACTGTATGGTAGTTGTGGGTTTTTCTGTGACTGTAGTAGTTGTTGTTGCCTTCTCCGTTGTTGATGTAGTGTTTAAATTTCTGTTGTTATACTGGGTCTTTTCTGTGACTGATGTTGTTTGTCAATTCAGGTTGTTTTCCTGGGGCTGTTGTAGTTGTAATCACAACCACAGATCCTGTTAGTGGTGCTGTTGTAACTGCTGGTTTTGTTACAACTTCTGGGGATGTTGTGGTGGGTTTCTTAGTTGACGTAATAGGAGAAGTAATGGGATTTTCTGTTGCTGTTGTCACTGATGTGATGGGGTTTTCTGTGGTTTTGGATGTTGTACTAGGTTTTCAGGGACTGTTGTAGCTATTTCTGTGGTTGTTGTGGTGGGTTTTCTATAGTTGTAGCACTTAGATGTTTGGGTTTTTCTGTGGTTGTAGCAGCAGTAGTGCTAGGTTTCTCTGTGGTTGCTGTTGTAGTTTTTTCTGTGACTGTAGTAGTTGTGGGTTTTTCTGTGGTTGTTGTGGGTATCTCTGTGGTTGTGGTCTCTATGGTGGATCTTTCTATGGGTGTGGTTGAAGTGGGTTCTTCAGTGGTAGTTGGGTTGGTGGATATTTCTGTAGTTGTGGATATTAAGGGTGTACTCGTGGTTGAAGGCTTACAAGTATCAATGCAACATCTGGCTCGTATTTCATAGTCATAACAAATCGGAGGTTCTCCTTGATCTTTGTTATGACAGGTCGAATCAACTTATTGGATCGCATGTTACATTTTGACCTATTTCATTCAAAGATACATCTTTGAGTTGTTTTGCTCTACATTCTGTTTCAGAGGTTTACTGCAAGCCCTCAGATCAGGATCGACAATTTTTCAATGGGTTCCGTCTCACCATTTTTGGATATCAGGATAACTATTGCTTGTCCAAGCTGACCGCTTACAAACAAAACAGTCAGGGGAGGGTGTGGAGGTGGGTTTTTCTGTGTGGTTGTTGTAGTTTTTCTGGCGACTGTTGTGGGTTTTCTGTGGTTGTTGTGGGTATCTCTCTGTGGTCGTATTAGTCTCTGGTGAGATCTTTCTGGGTGTGGTTGAAGTGGGTTCTTCAGTGGTAATTGGTTTGAGTGGATTTTTTCAGTGGTGAAGGTGGTTGTAGGTGGGTTTTTGATTGGTTGTAGGTATCTCTGTAATTAAATGGTCTCTGTGGTGAATCTTTCTATGGGTGTGGTTGAAATGGGTTCTTCAGTGGTAGTTGGTTTGGTGGATTTTCAGTGGTGGTGGTTGTCATTGTGGGTTTCTGTAGTTGCGGATATTAAGGGGTGTACTTTCGTGGTTGAGAGAGCTTTACAAGTATCGTGCAACATCTGACTCGTGTTCATAGTCATAACAAATCGGAGTTCTCGCCAGTCTTTGACCCATGACAGGTCAGTATCAACTTGTGGATGCATGTTACATTTTGACCTATTTCATTCAAAGATACATCTTTGAGTTATTTTGCTCTACATTCTGTTCCAGAGGGTTTACTGCAAACCCTCAGATCAGGATCAGTAATTTTTTCAATGGGTTCAAAAATCTCCACCATTTTTGGATATCAGGATAACTATTGCTTGTCCCATTTGACCGCCTGGCTCATGAAACAGTCCAGAGGAAGGTGTCGAGGGTGGGTTTTTCTGTGGTTGTTGCGTTTTTCTGTGACTGTTTGTGGGTTTCTGTGGTTGTTGTGGGTATCTCTGTAATTAAGTGGTCTCTGTGGTGGATCTTTCTGTGGGTGTGGTTGAAGTGGGTTCTTCAGTGGTGGTTTGGTGGATTTTTCAGTGGTGGTGGTTGTAAGTGGGTTTTCACATGGTTGTTGTGGGTATCTCTGTGGTCGTGAATCTCTGTGGTGGATCTTTCTATGGGTGTGTGGTTGAAGTGGGTTCTTCAGTGGTAGTTGGTTTGGTGGTTTTCAGTGGTGGTGGATTTGTCATTGTGGGTTTCTGTGGTTGTGGATATTAAAGGGGTGTACTCGTGGTTGAGGAAGGCTTACAAGTATCAATGCAACATCTGGCTAAATATTCATAGTCACCTTTCGTCGGAGGTTCTCCTTGATCTTTATTATGACAAGTCAATCAACTTGTGGATGCATGTTACATTTTTGACCTATTTCATTCAAAGATACATCTTTTACCGAGTTGTTTTGCTCTACATTCTATTTCCAGAGGTTTACTGCAAACCCTCAGATCAGGATCAGTAATTTTTTCAATGGGTTCAAAATCTCCACCATTTTGGATATCAGGATAACTATTGCTTGTCAAGCTGACCACTTACAAAACAAAACAGTCAGGGAGGAGGTGTCGGAATTGCAGACTTTCTGTGGTTGTTGTTGTAGTTTTTTTCTGTGACTGTTGTGGGTTTTTCTGTGGTTGTTGTGGGTATCTCTGTGGTCGTGTGGTCTCTGTGGTGGATCTTTCTATGGTGTGGTTAGTGGGTTCTTCAGTGGTAGTTTGAGTGGATTTTTCAGTGGTAGTGGTTGTAAATGGGTTTTCTGTAGGTTGTTGTGGGTATCTCTGTGGTCGTGGTCTCTGTGGTGGATCTTTCTATGGGTGTGTTAGGTAGGTTCTTCCAGTGGTAGTTGGTTTAGTGGATTTTTTTTTCAGTGGTGGTGGTTGTCATTGTGGGTTTTCTGTAGTTGTGGATAAGGGGTGTACTGCGTGGTTGAAGGCTTACAAGTATCAATACAACATCTGGCTAAGTATTTCATAGTCACTGGCAAATCGGAGGTTCTCGCCAGTCTTTTGTTATGACAGGTCAATCAACGTGGATCGCATGTTACATTTTTGACCTATTTCATTCAAAGATACATCTTTGAGTTGTTTTGCTCTACATTCCTTTCAGAGGTTTACTGCAAACCCTCAGATCAGGATCAGTAATTTTTCAATGAGTTCAAAAATCTCCACCATTTTGGATATCAGGATAACTATTGCTTGTCCAATGACCACTACAAACAAAACAGTCAGGAGGTGTCGGTGCAGGTTTTCTGTGGTTGTTGAGTTTTTCTGTGACTGTTGTGGGTTTTCTGTGGTTTTGTTGTGGGTATCTCTGTGGTGGTGGTCTCTGTGTGGATCTTTCTATGGGTGTGTGGTTGAAGTGGGTTCTTCAGTGGTAATTGGTTTGGTGGATTTTCAGTGGTGGTGGTTATGCATTGGGTTTTTAGGTGGTTGTTGTGGGGCCTCTCTGTGGTCGTGGTCTCTGTGGTGGATCTTCTATGGGTGTGGTTGAAGTGGGTTCTTCAGTGGTAGCAGATTGGTTTGGTGAGATTTTTTCAGTGGTGGTAGTTGTCATTGTGGGTTTTTGCCCTGTAGTTGTGGATGTAAGGGGTGTACTGAAATGGTTGAAAGCTTACAGAAATATCAATGCAACATCTGACTTCATTGTTCATAGTCATAACAAATCGGAGAGTTCTCATAGTCTTTGTTATGACAGGTCGAATCAACTTGTGGATGCATGTTACATTTTGACCTATTTCATTCAAAGATACATCTTTGAGTTGTTTTAACTCTACATTCTATTTCAGGGTTTACTGCAAGCCCTCAGATCAGGATCAGTAATTTTCAATGGGTTTCAAAATCTCCACCATTTTAGATATCAGGATAACTATTGCTTGTCCGTGACCCACTTACAAACAAAACAGTCAGGAGGAGGTGTCGGGGTGGGTTTTTCTGTGGTTGTTGTAGTTTTTTCTGTGACTGTGGTAGTTGTGGGTTTTTCTGTGGTTGTTGTGGGTTTTTCTGTGGTTGTAGCAGCAGTAGTGCTAGGTTTCTCTGTGGATGATGTTGTTGTGGTTTTTCTGTGACTGTATGGTAGTTGTGGGTTTTCTGTGACTGTAGTAGTTGTTGTTGCCTTCCTCCGTTGTTGATGTAGTGTTTAAATTTCTGTTGTTGTGAATCTTCTGTGACTGATGTTGTTTTGTGTCAGTCAGGGTTGTTTTCCTGGGGCTGTTGTAGGTTGTAATCACAACCACAGATCCTGTTAGTGAATGCTGTTGTAACTGCTGGTTTTGTTACAACTTCTGGGGATCAGTATGAGTGGGTTTCTTAGTTGACATAATAAGATAATGGGATTTTTCTGTTGCTGTTGTCACTGATGTGATGGGGTTTTCTGTGAACGGATGTTACTAGGTTTTCAGGACTAATATTGTTGTTGGCAGCTATTTCTCACGGTTGTTGTGGTGGGTTTTTCTATAGTTGTAGATGTTGTGGGTTTTTTCTGTGGTTGTAGCAGCAGTAGTACTAGGTTTCTCTGTAGTTGCTGTTGTAGTTTTTCTGTGACTGTAGTAGTTGTGGGTTTTTCTGTGGTTGTTGTGGGGTTTCTGTGGTTTGTTGTGGGTATCTCTGTGGTTGTGGTCTCTGTGGTGGATCTTTCTATGGGTGTGGTTGAAGTGGGTTCTTCAGTGGTAGTTGGGTTGGTGGATGTTTCTGTAGTTGTGGATATTAAGGGTGTACTCGTGGTTGAAGGCTTACAAGTATCAATGCAACATCTGACTCGTATTTCATGATCTTAACAAATCAGGAGGTTCTCCTTGATCTTTGTTGACAGGTCAGTCCAACCTTGTGGATCGCATATTACATTTTGCATTCTTCATTCAAAGATACATCTTTGAGTTGTTTGCTCTACATTCTATTTCCAGAGGTTTACTGCAAACCCTCAGATCAGGATCAATAATTTTTTCAATGGGTTCAAAATATACCATTTTTGGATATCAGGATATTATTGTGTCCAAGCTGACCACTTACAAACAAAACAGTCAGGAGGTGTCAAAATTGGGTTTTTCTGTGGTTGTTAGTTTTTTCTGTGACTGTGGTAGTTGTGGGTTTTTCTGTGGTTGTTGATGTTGTAGTGATGGTATGTTTTTCTGTTGTTGTTGAAACTGTGGTTGTGTTTTGGATTGTGACTGTCACCGTTGTGACTGTAGTGTGCTTTTCTTTTTCGGTTGTCATAGTGTTTGTGTTTTCTGTTGTTGTATATGTTGGCACTAATGATGGCAGTACTGTTGTTTTTGAAACACCTGGTGTTGAGAAGGTCTGAATTGTTGTCACTGCCTCAGTGTTAGATGTTTGAGGTGTTGTTGTGATTGGCCTTTGTGTCGTTGCAGTGGTTGGCTTTTCTGAGATTGTGAAAAAAGATGAATTCAGTTAGTGAAAAACTTTCAAAACTTTCATGCTTTTTTATAGTAAAGAGTGTTTTTCTTACCACTTGTGTCAAAAGTAAAGATTGTTGTTGTTGGTGTTTGGGTGGGTGCAGTTGTTGAACAAGCCTTTATGATTCTGGAAATATTTCCATTTTCACCACAAACAGCAGTGATACAGCTTCCGTCCCCATCATGTGTGTCATAGATTTTATCTCCATACTTGTATATAATTCCTTTATATGAACATGTACAAGCTACAAAAGGAATAATCATATAAGAAATTTGTTTCAGCGGGTAAAGTCCATTAGCTTTTCATTAACCTTTGTGTTGAATGCATTTTTTCGGTGACGAGAATCCATCGCATTAAGATTCAGAAGAAATCAGTCAATCATACTTACCTTGGACATTATAGCTGCACTCCCTCTTTGTAGAAGAGCAATTACTAAAAGGTAAAAGAAAGAGAGACACTTTAAACACTGTAAACTGGGTCCCATATTGGTGTTGCACCATTGAACTGGTATTTTACTGGTACTTTACTTACTTTATTTTTTCCACTGCTGTTTTGTGCCACCTACTTCAAGCAGGTTGTCAGCTCAGAGCAGTTCAATAATATTTTAGTTTCTACACAATTTGTTCTAATCATTTATTCTTTAACTAGCAGACATATAATTAAATCATGCCAGCCGAAGAGAAAAATGAAAATGAATACGTGACATCTACTGATGGTCTGTCATTATCTACTACAACTTTGTGATTATCATTATCTACATTATCTACTCAGTTCCATGAAAAATCCTAAATCAATTAAAACTTCTCTCTCCACTGAATCACTCTCAGGACTGTCTGTTCCTTCCAGTTCATCCCTGATGTCTCCATTCAAAATACTAGTTTCTGGGGCAACAACAACATAGGTCATTATTTTAACAGCCTTGCCTGAAACTACGCTTTTTTAATTAATACAGTCATATTAAGGCTGTGATGTCCAACACAATGTCATAAAAATTTGTTGTTGCTATCCTGGTGGTATTTTAAAAAATCCTAATTTATTTGTGGCTCATTACCGGTATCACATTTATCTTGCAAATGATAGTTAAGCAATATTTTTTCCTTATAACTGTCAAATATAAAGGGATCTCCTAAAAATGATTTCAGAAATACAAAAATTCAACATGCAAAAAAACCAGAATGCATTTTAATCCCATTTCACTGTAGATATGGCTGTGTGGTAACTGCAGATGTTTGCAGTTTGCATTGTGAAAACAAGGTGACAGCAGATTCTTCTGTACTTTCAGAAAGGTGAATTCATAATAGCATATATTAATATATGAGACCATCTTAAATATATGATAATATATAATATCTGCTTTCAAATATTGTGGACATTGTTTGAAAGTCTGCCAGGCAAGGCTGGCCACAAAATTATCTAGAGTATGTTTGACACACTGTTGAGACTGGAGGCAAAGTGTATGTGACTGAGATCTGCGCCAGCTACAGGGTTCGTGAAAATAGAGTTGTATGGTACTGCCATATTTGTACTTATTTTCAAAATAACCCTACTTTATTTACCATATAAACATATACCCTGTATAAGGACTGCTAATGCTTCTATAAAATAAATTTCACTTTCTAATAATGCTGAAATACAACAATTGCTGTTCAGTAATTGTATTTTCATTCTTCTTTGTTTTTCACTCAAGTCATGATAAGATTATGATTAACTTTGGTACCATTTGCAGTATTAATTACATGAAAAGTGTCCTACCAGGTGTAGCAGTTTTCCATTGGAGGCATGGGCTGTCTTTCTATATAATGTTTCCCTTCATCGTCATAGCAGCCACATTCTTCTTTTGACACACACATCATGGTAACTTCTTCCAAATAAGATCGTTCAGGTGGGCAACTTGGAAAGCACCCTTAAAAAATTAAATGTTAGAGTAAACTGCAAAATTATCACAGAATGGGTGCAGCTAGGGAGCCTAGCCAAGACCAGATGAGAACCTCTGAGTGGTGAAAGTGAATGAAGTGAATGAAGTCATTAAGACTGCAGACTTGACTATAAAAACATATAAATCAAATAAAATCTCAAACTCAAATAATTCCCAGGCAATTATAGCCTTTATGATTCATACAAAAGTCCCATTTTGTTTACCTTACCTTCTAATGCTGGAAATGTGTTGTTGCATATTCCTGAGGGATTTCTGCATGTCTTCAGGCATGGTTTTCTACAGGGGTCATAGTGCCATTCACACTCTCCATCGGGGTTGTAAAAATCACAGAATAGGGCTGATGAAACAAAAGAAAGAGATATGAATGGTAATATACATGTACGTGTGTGTATATATATATATTTATATGTATGTATGCTTGTGTTACATATATAACATAACGTGACAAGTAAGACACTCACGGCAGATTGTGGGAGTTCTCCATTTTATGCAAGCTTCAGCCTCATTACAAGCTGCTGCGTAGGCTTCTACAGCTGAGCAGAAACATTCACAATCTCCTCCTGTATTGCAGGCACACGTATCTCTCACACAAGCATCATAATAGGTTTGTGGATCCACCTTTTTTTAAAAAAAATGTGAATGTAAGAAAAGGCTAAGTATATTCTGTTTGCAAATTCCTCACAATGATTTAATGTTGCGACGACAGTACCTGATTACAATGCTATGTAGTGGCTCAGCAGTTTTCTTACCTTTGAATGGCAAACATCAAATACGTTGCTTTTGATGATGCTACAGCGTTTTAATGCCCATGCCTGCCTGTATGAGTACAAACTGCAGGGACTTGTCTGTGCTTTCACATCAGGACAAGTAGGCGACACTTTCCAGCTGTTTCCAAAATCAAGAGCTTCCACCGCAACTTCTTTGTTTCTGGTGGTGAAATCATTCTTGATGTTCCCATCATAATTTCCACATAGGCCACAGATTTTTCCCTTGGATAAAAAGAGAATTGGTTAAAATGGCAAATTTCAATCAACATTTACCAGAACAGCTAAGTATCTACTGACCTACCTTGAAGTTGTAGCTCAGTTTGATCTTAAGTGTTGTCCTCTTGTTCCATATGAGAACAAGACCATTCTTTGCCTCAATGACAAGATATATACCCATAGTGTGGACCTGATAGGGTATATCCACCCCTTTGCTTTGTTTGATAACTCTGATACTTTCCTCTGAAAGAACTATTTCGTTGTTCTGAAAGAAACAAAACATGCCCATTTAAAAGCATTTTTTTTAATTATTTTTAAAGTATATATATATTATTAATACTAATATATAC
>WARS01000799.1:0-12890 GCA_008933995.1 Datnioides undecimradiatus
GAAGGGGAAATGACTCTGGAGTCCCTATGTCTTCACATTTTGAAAATACACAGTATTTGAGCTTCCACAGCTCTTAACAACAGAACTCACTCACTAAAATAGGGCATGTCGCGAATACTGTCATTTCCTAACAACAGCTGTTGGAATGACGTTTCCAACTCAGAATACTGTGCATTTTGACGTTCTGGAAGGGAAAATGACTTCACATTTTGAAAATACACAGTATTTGAGCTTCTACAGGTCTGAACAACAACACACACTCATTCAAGTAGCAGTGATAGTGAATGCAGTTACTTCCTATCAAAAGCTGTTAGAATGAGGTTTCCAACTCAGAATACTGTGCATTTTGTTGTTTTTGAAGGGAAGATGAGTTTGCAGTCCCTAAGTCTTCACATTTTGACAATACACCGTATTTGAGCTTCCACAGCTCTTAACAGCAGAACGCACTCACTAAAATAGGCCCTGTAGCGAATGCTGTCATTTCCTAACAAAAGCTGTTGGAAGGAAGTTTCCAACTCAGAATACTGTGCATTTTGATGTTCTTGAAGGGAAAATGACTTTGTAGTCCCTAACTCTTCACATTTTTACAATACACAGTATTTGAGCTTCCACAGCTCTTAACAGCAAAACGGATTCAATAAAATAGGCCCTGTCGCAAATCCTGTCATTTCCTGAACAGCAACACGCACTCATTGAGTAGCAGTGATAGTAAATGCAGTTACATGAGTTTCCCATTCAGAATACAGTGCATTTTGTTGTTTTTGAAGGGAAGATGAGTTTGCAGTCCCTAAGTCTTCACATTTTGACAATACACAGTATTTGAGCTTACACAGCTCTTAACAACAGAACGCACTCACTAAAATAGGGCATGTCGCGAATACTGTCATTTCCTAACAAAATCTGTTGGAATGACGTTTCTAACTCACAATATTGTGCATTTTGGTGCTGTTGAAGGGAAAATGAGTTTGCAGTCCGTAAGTCTTCACATCTTGACAAAACACAGTATTTGAGCTTCCACAGCTCTTAACAACAGAACGCAGTCACTAAAATAGCAGACATAATGAATGCAGTCATTTCCTAGCAAAAGCTGTTGAAAGGAAGTTTCCAACTCAGAATACTATTTTGACATTCTGGTAGGGAAAATAATTTTGTAGTCCCTAAAGTCTTCACATTTTGACACACAGTATTTGAGCTTCCACAGCTCTTAACAGCAGAACGCAGTCACTAAAATAGGGCATGTCGCGAATGCTGTCATTTCCTAACAAAAGCTGCTGGAATGAAGTTTCCAACTCAGAATACTATGCATTTTGATGTTTTTGAAGGGAAAATTACTCTGGAGTCCCTATGTCTTCACATTTTGACAATACACAGTATTTGAGCTTCCATAGCTCTTAACAGCAGAACGCACTCAGCAAAACATCAGTGCTAGTGAATGCAGTCATTTCTGATAAAAGTGCTTAGGAATGGTTTCCAACTCAGAATACTGTGCATTTTGATGTTCTAGAAGGGAAAATGAGTTTGCAGTCCCTAAGTCCTCACATTTTGAAAATACACAGTATTTGAGCTTCCACAGCTCTTAACAGCAGAACGCAGTCACTAAAATAGGGCATGTCTCGAATGCCGTCATTTCCTAACAAAAGCTGTTGGAAGGAAGTTTCCAACTCAGAATACTGTGCATTTTGGTGCTGTTGAAGGGAAAATGACTTTGCAGTCCCTAAGTCTTCACATTTTGAAAATACACAGTATTTGAGCTTCCACCGGCTTAAATAGCAGAACGCAGACTCACTAAAAATAGAAGTGATAGTGAATGCAGTCATTTCAGAACAAAAGCTAATAGAATGAAGTTTCCAACTCAGAATACTGTGCACTTTGGATGTTCTTTAAGGAAATTGACTTTTGCAGTCCCTAAGTTCACATTTTGAAAATATTACGTATTTGAGCTCCACAGCTCTAACAGCAGAACGACCTTCACTAAAATAGAAGTGATAGTGAATGGAAGTCATTTCCTGCAGTCAAAAAGTTAAAGGAATGAAGTTTCCAACCTGCCAGAATTATCGTACCTTTGGATGTTCTTGAAGGAAATTGACTTTGCAGTCCCTAAGTCTTCACATTTTGAAAATACACAGTATTTGAGCTTCCACAGCTGTTAACAGTATAAGAACGCGACTCACTAAATAGGCCCTGTAGCTTAATGCTGTCATTTCCTAACAAAAGCTGTTGGAATGAAAGTTTCTAACTCAGAATACTGTGCATTTTGATGTTCTGAAGGGAAATTGACTTTTGCAGTCCCGTGAAGTTCACATTTGACAATACACAGTATTTGAGCTTCCATTAGTTGTTAACAGCAGAACGCTATTCACTAAAATAGGCCCTGTAGCTTTAATGCTGCTTCCTAACAAAAGCTGTTGAATGAAGTTTCTCTAACTCAGAATACTGTGCATTTTGGATGTTCTGAAGGAAATTGGATCTTTGCAGTCCGTAGTCTTCTACATTTTGACAATACACAGTATTTGAGCTTCCACAGCTCTTAACAGCAGAACGGATTCACTAAAGTAGCAGTGATACTGAATGCTGTCATTTCCTAACAAAAGCTGTTGGAATGAAGTTTCCAACTCAGAATACTGTGCATTTTGATGTTCTTGAAGGGAAAATGACTTTTGCAGTCCTGGGTCTTCACATCTTGACAAACACAGTAGTATTTGGAGCTTCCATTAAGCTCTAAAAGCAGAACGCATTCTCACTAAATAGGGCATGTCATGTAATGCAGTCATGTCTCTAACAAAAGCTAGTTGGAATAACGTTTTCCTTCAACTCAGAATGCTGTGCATTTTGATGTTTTGAAGGGAAACAGACTTGGAGTCCCTAAGTTCACAATTTGAAAATACACAGTATTTGAACTTCCACAGCTCTAACAGCAAAACGGATTCACTAAAATAGGGCACTGGTCGCTGGATGCTGTCATTTCCTAACAGCTATAAGTTGGAAATGAAGTTTCCAACCAGAATACTGTGCATTTTGACATTCTGGAAGGGACATGATTTGCAGTCCCTAAGTCTTCACATTTTGAAAATACACAGCATTTGGAGCTTCCACATCTCTTAACAGCAGAACGAGACTTACTAAAATAACAGTGATAGTGACAGCCGTCATTTCTCACAAAAGCTGTTGGAATGAAGTTTAAGTCAGAATAATGTGCATTTTTAACGTCCTGAAGGGAAATGACTTTGTAGTCCATAAGTCTTCACATTTTGAAAATACAGTAATTGAGTCAGCCAGCTTCTAACAACAGAACGCACTTCACTAAAATATCAGTGATAGTGATCGTAGTCTTTTTCTAACAAAAGCGCTTTAGAATAAAAGTCAACTCAGAATACTGTGCATTTTTGATGTTCTGGCAGGGAAAGCTGGACTTTTTGCAGCCCTAAGTTCCTACATTTCGACAATACACACAGGATTGAGGTTCCAGCTCTTAACAGCAAAACGAGAGATTCATCAAAAAGTCAGGCCCTGTCGCTGAATGCCGTCATTTCCTAACAAAAGCTGTTGAATGAAGCTTCCAACTCAGAATACTGGGTAGTATTTTGACGTTCTGAAGTAGAAAATGACTTTTGCAGTCCCTAAGTCTTCACATTTTGAAAATACACAGTATTTGAGCTTCCATAGCTCTTATCAGGCTTAACGGATTTCATTTCAGAAAATAGCAGGAATTGTGAATGCAGTCATGTCCAAGAAATAGCTGTTGAAATTAAGTGCTCTTCCAACTCAGAATACTTGCATGCTTGACGTTCTGAAGGAAAATGAGCTTTGCAGTCCCTAAGTCTTCACATTTTGAAACTATACAGTATTTGAGCTTCCACAGCTCTTGACAGCAAAACGCACTCACTAAAATAGGCCCTGTCGCGAATGCTGTCATTTCTCGGCCAACAGTTGTTGGAAATGAAGCTCAACTCAGAATACTGTGCATTTTGTGCGTTGAAGGGAAAATGACTTTGCAGTCGGTAAGTCTTCACATTTTGAAAATACACAGTATTTGATCTTCCACAGCTCTTAACAGCAGAACGCACTCACTAAAATAGGGCATGTCGCTAATGCTGTCATTTCCTAACAAAAAGTTAGCGGAATGAAGCTCTTAACCCAGAATACTGTGCATTTTGACATTCTGGAAGGGCAAATGAGTTTGCAGTCCCTAAGTCTTCACATTTTGAAAATACACAGTATTTGAGCTTCCACAGCTCTTAACAGCAGAACGCACTCACTAACGTAAAAGTGATAGTGAATGCCGTCATTTCCTAACAAAAGCTGTTGGAAGGAAGTTTCCAACTCAGAATACTGTGCATTTTGATCGCTTCTGGAAGGGAAAAATGACTTGCAATCCTTAAGTCTTCACATTTTGAAAAATACACTGTATTTGAGCCTACAGCTCTTAACAGCAAAACGGATTCACTAAAATAGGCCCTGTCGCTAATGCTGTCATTTACTAACAACAGCTGTTGGAATGAAGTTTCCAACTCGTATCACTGTGCATTTGACGTTTGAAGGGTAGAAATGACTTTGCAGTTCCTAAGTCTTCACATTTTGAAAATACACAGTATTTGAGCTTCCATAGCTCTTAACAACAGAACGCACTCACTAAAATAGCAGCCATAGAGTAACGCTGTCATTTCAACAAAAGCTGTTGAAAAGGAAGCCTAACTCAGAATACTGTGCATTTGACGCTCTGAAGGAGAAAATGACTTGCAGTCCATAAGTCTTCACATTTTGAAAATACACAGTATTTGAGCTTTCACAGCTCTTAACAGCAGAACGCAGTCATTTAAATTGGGCATGTCGCGAATGCTGTCATTTCTTAACAAAAGCTGCTGGAATGAAGTTTAACCTGTATCACTGTGCATTTTGGACATTCTGAAGGGAAAAATGACTTTTGCAGTCCATAAGTTCACATTTTGAAAAATACACAGTATTTGAGCTTCCATAGCCTTATCAGCCGAACGGATTTACTAAAATTAGCAGGAATTGTGAATGCAGTCATGTCCTACAACAGCTGTTGAAATTAAGTTTCCAACTCAGAATACGGTGCATGTTGACGCTCTGGAAGGAAAATGAAAGCAGTCCCTAAGTCTTCAAGATTTTGACAATATACAGTATTTGAGCTTCCACAGCTCTTAACAGCAAAACGGATTCACTAAAATAGGCCCTGTCGCGAATGCTGTCATTTCCTCACAACAGCTGTTGAATGAAGTTTCCAATCCTCAGAATACTGTGCATTTGGTGCTGTTGAAGGAAAATGACTTGCAGTCGGGTGTTCACATTTTGAAAATAGTATTTGAGCTCCGCAGCTCTTAACAGCAGAACGCGACTACTAAATAGGGCATGTCGCTAATGCTGTCATTTCCTCAACAAAGCAAGGAATGAAGTTTCCAACCAGAATACTGTGTGCATTTTGACATTCTGGAAGGCGTCGAGTCTTGCAGTAGTCCCTAAAGTCTTCAAAGCATTTTGAAAATACACAGTATTTTGAGCTTCCACAGCCTTTAATACAGAACGTGACTCACTAACGTAAAAGTGATAGTGTGAATGCTGTCATTTCCTAACAAAAGCTGTTGAAAGGAAGTTTCCAACTCAGAATACTGTGCATTTTGATGTTCTAGAAGGGAAAATGACTTTGCAGTCCCTAAGTCTTCACATTTTGAAAATACACAGTATTTGAGCTTCCACATCGCCTAACAGCAAAACGCACTCACTAAAAATATCAGTGATAGTGAATGTAGTCATTTCTAACAAAAGCTTAGGATTAAAGTTTCCAACTCAGAATACTGTGCATTTTGGATGTTCTGCAAATGACTTTGCAGTCCCTAAGTCCTCACATTTTTGACAATACACAGTATTTGGAGCTTCCAATCGCCTAACAGCAGAACGCAGTCACTAAAATAGGGCATGTCTCGAATGCTGTCATTTCCTAACAAAAGCTGTTGGAAGGAAGTTTCCAACTCAGAATACTGTGCATTTTGACGTTCTGGAAGGGAAAATGACTTTGCAGTCCCTAAGTCTTCACATTTTGAAATACACAGTATTTGAGCTTCCATAGCTCTTAACAACAGAACGCACTCTGATTCAAAAGGTCAGGCAGCGATAGTGGAAGCTGTCATTTCCTAACAAAAGCTGTTGAAAAGGTTTCCAACCTGTATCACTTGCATTTCTGGACGCTCTGGAAGGGAAAATGACTTTTGCAGTCCTAAGTCTTCACATTTTGAAAATACACAGTATTTGGAGCTTCCACCGCCTAACAGCAAAAACGACCACTAAAATATCAGTGATAGTGAATGTAGTCATTTCTTAACAAAAGCGCTTAGACTAAAGTTTCCAACTCAGAATACTGTGCATTTTGATGTTCTGCAAGGGGAAATGACTTTGCAGTCCCTAAGTCCTCACATTTTGACAATAAGTAGTAGTCAAGAAGCTTCCAATCGCTTCTTAACAGCAAGGAACGCAAAGTAGTCACTTAAGAGGGGATGCTCCCGAATGCCGCTATTTCCTAACAAAGTTGTTGAAGGAAGTTTCCAACTCAGAATACTGTGCATTTTGGTGCTGTTGAAGGGAAAATGACTTCAGAGTCCCTAAGTCTTCACATTTTGACAATACACAGTATTTGAGCTTGCACAGCTCTTAACAGCAGAACGACTGCTCAAAATAGCAGGGATAGTGAATGCTGTCATTTCCCAACAAAAGCTGCTGGAAGGAAGTTTACAAATCAACACTGTGCATTTTGCGCTGTTCAGGAAATGACTTTGCAGTCCCTAAGTTCACATTTTGACACACACAGTGTTTGAGCTTGCACAGCTCTTAACAGCAGAACGCGACTACTAAAATATCAGTGATAGTGAATGCTGCCGCTTTCCTAACAAAAAGCTGTTGAAGGAAGTTTCCAACTCAGAACAGCCGGTGCATTTGGACATCTGGTAGGGAAAATGACTTTGCAGTCCCTAAGTCTTCACATTTTGAAAATACACAGTATTTGAGCTTCCACAGCTCTTAACAGCAAAACGGATTCACTAAAATAGGCCCTGTCGCTAATGCTGTCATTTCCTAACAACAGCTGTTGGAATGAAGTTTCCAACTCAGAATAATGTGCATTTTGATGTGTTTGAAGGGAAATGACTTTGCAGTCCCTAAGTTCACATTTTTGAAAATACACAGTATTTGAGGTTCCACAGCTCTAACAGCAAAACGCACTCACTAAAATAGGCCCTGTCTCCAATGCAGCCATTTCCCAACAAAGCTGTTAGAATGAAGTTTTCAACTCAGAATACTGTGCATTTTGATGTTCTGAAGGAAAATGACTTTGCAGTCCCTAAGTTCACATTTTGTGTAACACACACAAGTATTTGAGCTCCATAGCTCTTATCAGGCTAACGGATTTTACTAAAATAGCAGGAATTGTGAATGCAGTCATGTCCTAAGAACAGCTGTTGAAATTAAGTTTCCAACTCAGAATACTGTGCATGTTGACGTCTTGGAAGGGAAAATGAGTTTGCAGTCCCTAAGTCTTCACATTTTGACAATACACAGTATTTGAGTTTCCACAGCTCTGAACAGTAACACGCACTCACTAAAATAGCTCCCTGTCGTGAATGCTGTCATTTCCTAACGAAAGCTGTTGGAATGAAGTTTCCAACTCAGAATGCTGTGCATTTTGGTGTTGTTGACGGGAACATGAGTTTGCAGTCCCTAAGTCTTCACATTTTGAAAATACACAGTATTTGAGCTTCCACAGCTCTAAATACAGAACGACTCACTAAAATAGGGCATGTCACAATGCTGTCATTTCCTAACAACAAAAGCTGCTGGAATGAAGTTTCCAACTCAGAATACTGTGCATTTTGACATTCTGGAAGGGCAAATGAGTTTGCAGTCCCTAAGTCTTCACATTTTGAAAATACACAGTATTTGAGCTTCCACAGCTCTTAACAGCAGAACGCACTCACTAACGTAAAAGTGATAGTGAATGCCGTCATTTCCTAACAAAAGCTGTTGAAAGGAAGTTTCCAACCCAGAATACTGCATTTTGACGTTCTGAAAGGAAAAATGACTTTTGTAAGTCCCAAGTTCAAGACATTTTGAAAATACACAGTATTTGAGCTCCAATCATTTAACAGCAAAACGCACTCACTAAAATATCAAAGTGAGCAGTGAATGCAGCTAGCTTAACAAAAGCGCTTAGAACTAAAGTTTCCAACTCAGAATACTGTGCATTTTGATGTTCTGCAAGGGGAAATGACTTTGCAGTCCCTAAGTCCTCACATTTTGACAATACACAGTATTTGAGCTTCCACCGCTCTTAACAGCAGAACGCAGTCACTAAAATAGGGCATGTCTCGGTCGTCAGCCATTTTCCTAACAAAAGCTGGGAAGCTTCAACTCAGAATACTCGTGCATTTTGATCGTTCTGGAAGGAAAATGACTTGCAGTCCCTAAGTTCACATTTTGAAAATACAGTATTTGAGCTTCCATAGCTCTTAACAACAGAACGCACTCACTAAAATAGCAGTGATAGTGAATGCTGTCATTTCCTAACAAAAGCTGTTGAAAGGAAGTTTCCAACTCAGAATACTGTGCATGTTGACGTTCTGGAAGCGAAAATGACTTTGCAGTCCCTAAGTTCACACATTTGAAATACACAGTATTTGAGCCTAATCATTTTTAACAGCAAACGCGATCACTAAAATATCAGTGATAGTGAATGTAGTCATTTCTTAACAAAAGCGCTTAGAATAAAGTTTCCAACTCAGAATACTGTGCATTTTGATGTTCTGCAAGGGGAAATGACTTAGCAGTCCCTAAGTCCTCAAATTTTGACAATACACAGTATTTGAGCTTCCACCATTTTAACAGCAGAACGCAGTCACTAAATAGGATGTCTCAATGTCAGCCATTTCCTAACAGCTGTTGGAAGGAAGCCTAACCAGAATACTGTGCATTTTGGTGCTGTTGAAGGGAAAATGACTTTGCAGTCCCTAAGTCTTCACATTTTGACAATACACAGTATTTGAGCTTGCACAGCTCTTAACAGCAGAACGCACTCACTAAAATAGCAGTGATAGTGAATGCTGTCATTTCCTAACAAAAGCTGTTGGAAGGAAGTTTACAAATCAAATACTGTGCATTTTGGTGCTGTTCAAGGGAAAATGACTTTGCAGTCCCTAAGTCTTCACATTTTGGGATTAATACACAGTGTTTGAGCTTTGTATAGTTTTAACAGCAAAACGCACTCACTAAAATAACTGTGATAGCGAATGCTGTCACTTCCTAACAAAAGCTGTTAGAATGAAGTTTCCAACTCAGAATACTGTATTTTGACATTCTGGTAGGGAAAATGACTTGCAGTCCCTAAGTCTTCACATTTTGAAAATACATTGGGTATTTGAGCTTTCCACAGCCTTAACAGCAAACGGATTCATCAGGCCCTGTCGCTAATGCTGTCATTTCCTAACAACAGCTGTTGGAAAATGAAGCTTCCAACTCAGAATAATGTGCATTTTGACGCTCTGAAGGGAAATGACTCGCAGTCCCTAAGTTCACATTTTGAAAATAATACGCATTTGAACTTCCACAGCTCTTAACAGCAGAACGCAGTCACTAAAATAGGGCATGTCGCGAATGCTGTCATTTCCTAACAAAAGCTGCTGGAATGAAGTTTCCAACTCAGAATACTGTGCATTTTGACATTCTGGAATGGAAAATGAGTTTGCGGTCCCTAAGTCTTCACATTTTGAAATATACAAAGTATTTGAGCTTCCACAGCTCTTAACAGCAGAACGCACTCACTAACATAAAAGTGATAGTGAATGCTGTCATTTCTCAACATGTTGGAATGGAAGCTTCCAACTCAGAATACTGTATTTTAGACATTCTGAAGGAAAAATGACTTTTGCAGAACCCTATGTTTCACATATTGATAATACACAGTATTTGAGCTTCCATAGCTCTTAACAAAAGAAAGCACTCACTAAAATAGCAGTGATAGTGAATGCTGTCATTTCTTAACAAAAGCTGTTGAAAGGAAGTTTCCAACTCAGAATACGGCTTTGACGTTTGGAAGGAAAATGACTTGAGAACCTTTAAGTCTTCACATTTTGACAATACATTGCATTTGAGCTTCCCACAGCTCTTAAATAGCAGAACGCTAGTCACTAAAATAGGCATGTCTAATGCTGTCATTTCTAACAACAGCTGCTGGAATGAAGTTTCCCACTGTAGAATACATTGTGCATTTTGAGATTCTAAGTCGGAAAATGAGTTTGCGGTCCCTGCTCCTCAAACATTTGATTATTATGTCGTATTTGAGCTTCCACAGCTCTTAACAGCTGAAAGCACTCACTAAAATAGCAGTGAAAGTGAATGCTGTCATTTCCTAACAAAAGCTGTTGGAAGGAAGTTTACAACTCAGAATACTGTGCATATTGGTGCTGTTGAAGGGAAACTGACTTTGCAGTCCGTAGTTCACATTTGACAATATACAGTATTTGCTTCCATAGTTCTAACAAACAGAACGCGACTCACTAAAATAGCAGTGATAGTGAATGCTGTCATTTCCTAAACAAAGCTGTTGGAAGCTTCCAACTCAGAATACTGTGCATTTTGGACATTCTGGTAGGAAAATGACTTTGCACTCTGTAAGTCTTCACATTTTGAAAATACACAGTATTTGAGCTCTCCACCGCCTTAACAGTGTTCACTCACTAAAATATCAGTGATAGTGAATGTAGTCATTTAACAAAAGCGCTTAGAATAAAAGCTTCAACTCCAGAACACTGCATTTTGATGTTCTGCAAGGGGAAATGACTTTGCAGTCCCTAAGTCCTCACATTTTGACAATACACAGTATTTGAGGTTCCACAGCTCTTAACAGCAAAACGGATTCACTCTGTAATAGGGCCTGTCGCTAATGTCATTTCCTAACAACAGCTGTTGGAATGAAGTTTCCAACTCAGAATACTGTGCATTTTGGTGCTGTTGAAGGGAAAATGACTTTGCAGTCGGTAAGTCTTCACATTTTGAAAATACACAGTATTTGAGCTTCCACAGCTCTGAACAGCAGAACGCGACTCACTCAAAATAGGCATGTCGCTAATGCTGTCATTTCCTAACAAAGCTGTTGAATGAAGCTTCCAACTCAGAATACTGTGCATTTGATGTTCTGAAGGAAAATGAGTTTGCAGTCCCTAAGTCCTCACATTTTGACAATACACAGTATTTGAGCTTCCACAGGTCTTAACAGCAGAACGCAGTCACTAAAATAGGGCATGTCGCGAATGCTGCCATTTCCTAACAAAAGCTGTTGGAAGGAAGTTTCCAACCCAGAATACTGTGCATTTTGGTGCTGTTGAAGGAAATGACTTGCAGTCCCTAAGTCTTCACATTTTGGATAATACACAGTATTTGGAGCTTCTCCTAACGCTTCTTAACAGCAGAATTCAGACTACTAAAATAAGGTTAGAAGTGATAGTAATGCAGTCATTTCAGAATAAAAGTTGTTAGAATGAAGTTTCCAACTCAGAATACTGTGCACTTTTGGATGTTCTTGAAGGAAATTGACTTTGCAGTCCCTAAGTCTTCAACATTTGAAAATACACAGTATTTGAGCTTCCACAGCTCTTAAAAGGAACGGCACTACCAAAAATAGGGCATGTCGCTAATGCAGTCATGTCCTAACAAAAGCTGTGTTGGAATAATCGCTTTCCAACTCAGAATGCTGTGCATTTTTTGATGTTTTTGAAGGGGAAATGACTCTGGAGTCCCTATGTCTTCACATTTTGAAAATACACAGTATTTGAGCTTCCACAGCTCTTAACAACAGAACTCACTCACTAAAATAGGGCATGTCGCGAATACTGTCATTTCCTAACAACAGCTGTTGGAATGACGTTTCCAACTCAGAATACTGTGCATTTTGACGTTCTGGAAGGGAAAATGACTTCACATTTTGAAAATACACAGTATTTGAGCTTCTACAGGTCTGAACAACAACACACACTCATTCAAGTAGCAGTGATAGTGAATGCAGTTACTTCCTATCAAAAGCTGTTAGAATGAGGTTTCCAACTCAGAATACTGTGCATTTTGTTGTTTTTGAAGGGAAGATGAGTTTGCAGTCCCTAAGTCTTCACATTTTGACAATACACCGTATTTGAGCTTCCACAGCTCTTAACAGCAGAACGCACTCACTAAAATAGGCCCTGTAGCGAATGCTGTCATTTCCTAACAAAAGCTGTTGGAAGGAAGTTTCCAACTCAGAATACTGTGCATTTTGATGTTCTTGAAGGGAAAATGACTTTGTAGTCCCTAACTCTTCACATTTTTACAATACACAGTATTTGAGCTTCCACAGCTCTTAACAGCAAAACGGATTCAATAAAATAGGCCCTGTCGCAAATCCTGTCATTTCCTGAACAGCAACACGCACTCATTGAGTAGCAGTGATAGTAAATGCAGTTACATGAGTTTCCCATTCAGAATACAGTGCATTTTGTTGTTTTTGAAGGGAAGATGAGTTTGCAGTCCCTAAGTCTTCACATTTTGACAATACACAGTATTTGAGCTTACACAGCTCTTAACAACAGAACGCACTCACTAAAATAGGGCATGTCGCGAATACTGTCATTTCCTAACAAAATCTGTTGGAATGACGTTTCTAACTCACAATATTGTGCATTTTGGTGCTGTTGAAGGGAAAATGAGTTTGCAGTCCGTAAGTCTTCACATCTTGACAAAACACAGTATTTGAGCTTCCACAGCTCTTAACAACAGAACGCAGTCACTAAAATAGCAGACATAATGAATGCAGTCATTTCCTAGCAAAAGCTGTTGAAAGGAAGTTTCCAACTCAGAATACT
>WARS01000815.1:0-13249 GCA_008933995.1 Datnioides undecimradiatus
AAACCACCTTCCGTTGTAGAAACCCCCAAAACCGACAGAAGGAGCTGTGTCTGTGTACAAATTGATGTCTTGGGGGTGAGTCAGTTGTTCATCATAAAAGAAACTGATACCGTTCCAGCTGTCGAGAAGGTGGAGCCAGAGACGAAGTTCTGCATGGCTTTGACTGTCGAGGACTACTGTTGACAGTAGAGAGGGCACAGAAGAGGCGATTGACAATAAGTGAGAGATAAAGGCTCGGCCCTGGGGGATGATGCGTAAGGCGAAGTTGAGGTGACCGAGAAGGGAAAGAAGCTGACGTTTGGTGCAGCATGGTGCAAGGATGAAGTTGGATATCAGGAGAGTGATGCAACGGAGCTTTTCAATGGGGAGAGAAGCTTGAAATGAGTTTGAGTTCAGAGTGATCCCAAGGAACTCAAGAGATGTGGAGGGGCCTTCGGTTTTCTCTGCAGAGAGAGGAACTCCGAGATCAGAAAAGACTGACACTAGTGTGGTCAAGCCTGCAGCAGGAGGCGATGAAGGGGGGGGGGGGTAACCAAGAAGTCGTCAAGGAGATGGACGAGAAATGGAAGCTTGTGATTGTTAAGAAGGATCCAGCAGAGGGCCTCAGACAGTGTGTCAAAGAGTTTGGGGGTGCTTTTGCAGCCAAAGGTGAGCCTAATGGCAAAGTAATAGGCACTTCTCCAGCGAACACCAAAGAACTGCCAGAAGTCTGGGTGAATGGGGAGAACTTTGAAAGTGCTAGTGATATCTGCTTTAGGAAGCCATGAACCTCTTCCGGCACGTTTAATGAGGGCGATGGCATGGTTGATGGTAGCATAGTGGAGGGAAAAATCTTCGCTGGGTATCAAGCTATTGATACTAGGAATGGTACTGCCATGAGGAGCTGAGAGATCGATGATGAGGTGCTTCTTTCCAGAGTATTTCCTGGTTGCTATGCTGACTGGACTGATGCGGAAGTTGGTGAATGGGGGATAAGTGAAGGGACCGATCATGAATCCTTCATTAACTTCTTTGGCGATCAGCTGATCGACAGTTTCTGGTTCGTTAATTGCGGACTGGAGATTCTTGCATTCGAAGGAAGTGGATGGTTGAACAAGAATTCCGGGATGAAAACCATCTCTGAAACCCTTGATGAGGAACTGAACGAGGGCTGGATTGGGGTGGTTTTTGAGAGCTTCAGCCAAGGCTGGAATGTTAATGGGTGTTAAAAGATGCTTACCTAGGTTTTGAGAAGTGGGGTTGTGTGGGCATGCTGGTCGGGCATGGCATGGAGCAAATATGGAGGAAACGGCACTGGGGCATATTACATCCAGTGTCATTGAAGTTGTTACAAATTGAACAGCCTCCTTGGTTAAAGATTGGCCTGCCCTTTTTATCCTTGCCATTAATCATGGGAATGATTACTGATGGAACAAAGGAAGATTGCTTCTGGATGGGTTCTTGAGGGACGGTTGATGACGGACGAGAAGAAGCAGGGACCTTTGATTGAATTTGGTATTGTTTTGCATGGGCGGGAATGGAGCAGTAGGAAGCCGGGTGGGATGGGGCACCACAGAGTGAGCAGGGATGGGCTGCTCGAGCTGCAAAGATGCGGCAATAGATTTCGTTGTCCAGTGAGCCCCAGAAAGTATCTTCATTGAATTGCTGAAGTCTGGCTGCTGCTTCAGAAGTGAAGTGAAAGTGGTATTGGTAAAACCTGTTGCCTCCGAAAGGGAGGGCCAGGTTCAGAATGATTGCCAAGTAGTCATCCATTTCTTGACAGCTGTTGGGAAATTGAGTGCCTAGTACATCCCCGAAAAGGGAAAAAGCGTATGCAAACTCCACAGGAGTCAGTTCTTTTGAACGGGTAGGTTTATTGACTAATAGGTAAATGTAGCCATCTTGGCACCCGAGGATTTGGTTGGTGGGCTGATTGTGGAGAGAAGGCATGACAAGACGGGCGAGGTCTATGTAATTACCATCTATGATTTGTTTGCGTAGGTTGGAGGAGACTGGAGAGGGATGTGAGGTGAAGGAGTTTGGATGGCGCACGGGAGGGTTAGCTGTAGACAAAGTATAGTTAGTTATTTGCGTTGCGAGGTTTTGAGGAAAAGGATTTAGATTAGGAAGGGGGGATGTGCTGAAGCAGTTGCTGAGCTGGGAGGCTATGAGCTGACATCCCAAACCCAGAGGTACTGGCTGATGTGAGCCACTGGGAAATAGGCGGTCCTGGCATCCCGGTGCCAGGGGCCCCAGCTAGGCCGTAGTGCTGAATCTGACTAGGAAAGGTGGCTTGGGGCGTCGGCATCCTGGTGCCAGGAGCCCCAGCTAAGCCTGGTTGCTGTATCTGGACATTATGAGCAACCGGAACCCCCGGCATCCCGGTGCAAGGGGCCCCAGCTGGGTCTTGCCATTGAGGCTGATGCACGTGGGCAGCTGGGGGCGCCGGCATCCCGGTGCCGGCAGCCATTGCTAAACCTGGTTGCTGTATCTGAACAGTACAGGCAACCGGCATCCCGGTGCCAGGGGCCCCAGCTGGGTCTTGCCATTGAGGCTGATGAAAGTGGGCTACTGGGGGCGCCGGCATCCCGGTGCTGGGCGCCGCAGCCAGGCCACACTGCCGAGTTTGGTTGGAAAAGGTAGCCTGGGGCGTCAACATCCCGATGCCGGCAGCCACTGCTAAACCTGGTTGCTGTATCTGGACGGTACGGGCAACCAGGACCCCCGGCATCCCGGTGCCAGGGGCCCCAACTAATCCTGGCTGCTGTTGTTGAATGAAGGTGGCAGGGGGGCTGACGTCCAAGCACTTGACTCCCTGGTTAAAGCTGCTGGGGCTGGTAGCTGGATACTGGTGGATACTGTTGCAGCCTTGCTGTTTTTTGACTTCAGGGATGACTCTCGCCTTGTCTTGCTTTGTTGGTGTTTTTGCTGTCTGTGAGCTTGAGGCTGGAGGTGAACTGTCCCTTTAAGGGCATGGCTGAAGTCGTGGCCCTGGCACACACCTGTGGTTGGCGCGATGACGTCACCAGGAAGTGTGCTATTGTTGTCGGACGTGAGGGCTGCAACGAGCGTGTTGAAAAATTTGGCTTTATTGTTTTTAATGATTTTTGGAGAGTCCAGTCGGAGATCCTAAATGAAGGCTGTATTTCATGGGATCTGGCTGGAGCCTGTTGGCGGTGTGAGCGACGGCGTGTTGTCGGAGTGGTCGGATAGGTGATGGCCGGTTGGAGTATCTCTCGAAGGCGGACGAGTTGGGGACGTGTGGCGACGACTTCGGACTGATCTGGACTTTTGTCTTCCTCGTTCCAATGCTCAGGGTGGACTAGGAGACGTGGAAGAGTCTTTGGATGAATTATATTGGTCCTTAATGTTAAGGATGGATGAGCCAAACGGAATATGTACCAGGGACGAGACGGAGAATTGACTCGCTGAAGTTGTTTGCTTCCTTGGCGGCTGACCTGAAGAGAGCGGGGTGTCAGGCACAGATGCGACGGAAAAGTTTGTGGCCTCTGACGGTGGATCTGCTGGCGTGGATGGATGAGGGCTTTGGAAGTAATCGTCTTGGTTTTATCCGAATAAATCTTCGTCCGACGGTGAGAGTGAGATTAAATCCATTGTTGAATGAGGTGAGTAGATTAATTCTTTCGAAAAAAGATGTTGGCGTGCTCGAGATGATGTGGTTTGCTCTTGAGTCGTGTACAAACGAGCGTGCAGAATACGAGCGAATGAGAGGAGAGGGTTAGGCAGGAAAATATACAAAGAAGCCGGAAGTGAAAATTGAGCTGTGGTCCTGCTCCTGAAACTTTGCTAAAAGCTTCACTTGTCAGTAAGCTTTCTGTTTTTTTGTTTTGTTTTTTTGGAAATCTTTTGAACTGCCAGCCCTTAGTCATGTGGCAGTATTTGGGTCCAACCCCTAATGTTCTTTCCTTCCAGTCATACACCACATAACAGGGAGGGATGTGCAATTTGTACCAATTTAACCATAATTAGGTTGTGTTTCACTGGTAACAACAAAAACAGGCATGAGTACTGATCTCTACCTCCTTATTCTGCTGTTTCCTTACAACACCCCCAAAATTTACTGCCATATCTTTGCTGCCCAAGCAGCCCTACAATAATTCATTTGATACTCCAGACTACCCATCCTCTGCCAAATGCACTCAGATCATGAACCTGCACTGTCATTCCATTTGCAGGATGTACCATCCTTTTTCTGCAGAGGAGGCCATGTTTGCCTGTAATGTGCACACCATTCCACTACACAAAAATGAAAATATGTTGCTACCATCAAAAACAGCACTACCTTATTGCAGAGTGAAGACTTTTCCCTTGATGACACCACCATTGCCCATGCCGTTGTACCTCTCTCAACAAATGCTTGTAGCATCCTGACTCTCAAAAGCAGACTTCACTATTCCCCATACTTGGCATTCATCCTGCCTTCTGGCGATTTTCAGATGTCCGCTGGTGAAATACATACAAGGTGCTGTCCCATTGTTGTGGAACTCTGTCAGCTAAATGCAGATATGGCAGTCCCTGTCGTGGTCCCTGTCGTGACCGCCAAGCCCGAGCAAGCTTCTGCTTATTCTCGCTAATTACGAGTGGCTCCACGTCCATTCTTCAAAAAACAGGTGCCATTTCCCCATTCATCATCTTCCCAAGACGGAATCCAACAGAAAAGCCAGCTCTATTATGACCCATGGAGCTTATTCCATTTGTTGGATGTACCATCCTCCTTCTGCAGTGGAGGCCATGTTCTTCTATAATGTCTACACCATCCCATTACAAAAAAACAGAATATACTTTTCGCACCATTAACAGCACCCTTGGTCCTTGGCCTTACATGCCTAATCTTTAACACAGGCTTTAAAAATGTTGGTTGCTGTTTGTTCATTTGCATTTTTTGATGGATCGATGTACATTTTCATCATCTTAACTCTTGTGCTGAAGACCTTCTGTGAGTAGGAGCTACAAAAGTACCTCAGAGTGGTGTCTAAGAAGAATTACAATGCTTTCCAGTTCTTGCAGTGCAGTCATGAAAAACAGGAGGGGAAACTATTAAAAAAGGTTGTCTGAAATTGCACATGGACATGAACACAGAGATCAAGGTGAGTGGTGGCTGAGGTGTGGTTGACCATCACCCAGGAGTAATATCTTAATCCTTGTGGACATAGTGTGACATGCTGATGGTGTCATGTGAAGTAGGTTTGAGGACAGAGCTCATAAATAATATGTGAGAGCAGTCAAACCCTGCAGACCAGCTCTGCTCTCAGAGAAACAAGCCAGGCTGCTGCTCAGCTTCATCTCTGCACAGGGGAAAATGTATGTGGCTGATTTGGGGTTTTGCTTAACATAACACACATCTGTAATCCTGGCGATGGCGATGTCGTCACTGTTGTAGGAATGCAAACTCTAAAATTTGCTGTGATCTTTTGCTTCAGTTACATCAACAGGTTCTTATTTGGATTTTGGTCTTAAGCAGCTTCTCCTAACATAGTATGCAAATCAGTCTCAGACTCTCATCTCTTCTGAACAGCAGTATCAGGGATTATTGGAAGAACTGTTTCTGTCATGATTGGAATGCCATGTTGTGTGTTTCTCTACATTAATGGGGTCATGTTATTCACCTTAAGGAGTAAAACAGTGTTTCGGGAGACCTCTCGTTACATTCTTCTGTTTAACCTCCTCTTTGCAGACACTGTGCAGTTGGCACTGAGTCAGTTAATGTACATAATGGCTACCTGTAGAATAAGGCTCACCTATCCTGTATGTGGTGTTTTCTCCATGCTCACGATTCTCACTGAAGAAATCTCTCCTCTCACACTGGTGCTAATGTCCCTGGAGAGGTTTGTAGCTGTGTGCTTCCCACTGAGACACGCTACCATCATCACCATCAGAAACACAGGATTGTCTATCATTGTGGTTTGGGCCTTCAGTTCACTAAATGTCCTCATTCGAGTTATTTTGCTGTTAGAATTTCCCTTTGACAAACTGCAGAGCCTGCTGATGGCAGATGTTTGTTCTGACATAGCCATGCAGCTTGGTCCAATGACTGATCTTTATGACAAAGCCTACACCTACTTTGTGTTTTTATCAGCTGGTGTGGTGGTCACTTCTTCATATATTGGTGTGATGGCAGCAGCCAGGTCGGCCTCCACAGACAAAGCTTCAGCCAGTAAAGCTCGAAACACCCTGCTGCTGCATCTGGTGCAGCTGGGGCTCAGCCTCTCCTCAACTATGCACACATCTATTATTGTTTCCCTTTCATCAACACTACAAAGATTAGTAATTGTACGCATCAAGACTGTGTTTTATGTATTTGTTTATATCCTCCCCAGATGTCTGAGTTGTCTTATCTATGGGCTCAGAGATCAGACAATCAGACCTGCCCTCATGTACAACCTCTGCTGTCGACTGAAACTTTGTCGTCCAAGCAAAGGCTGAGGTGTCTCAAATTACAGTGACTGATTCAAGCATTATTTATGAGTAACATACTTTACGGCATGTAGATTAATTAAATTACTGATTTCATGTATGAATTGAAACAGTGGTAACAGTGGAACAGTTTTTGTTTAGACCTCTGTAGTTGAGGAATTATCTCAAATTTCAAGAGGTAATGTCTCAGGCACACTCAAGAGCTTTGAATCTATTTTAGGGTTTTCCACCATTACTCCTTAGTAATCTTCTCAGTCATTCTATAAAAGTGATTTCAAATATTGCATAGCTGTTGTATCTGCTAACCGAGAGCATTTATATACTTCCTTTTTTTATGAGATCTTGCAAAAGAATCAAATCCATTAAAAACTGGCTTGGGGAATCAGGACATGATGCATTATTTTAGATGACAAAGTTCTGCACCTGAAGATATTCATACAGACTGTGACCAGCATATGTTGTAGTTGCTTTGTACCTGCTCAAATAGTGAAAAGACTTCATCAATAAATTTATCTATAATGCTATGAATTTCTACTCTTTACCAGTTGTGTTGCTCAATTGATTTTCGATGAGATGGTTGTAGTGAGAACCATCCTGCCTCCCTAACATTTTCAGACCAGAGACAATATCAAGGGTTTGAGAGACTAGTGATTTGTCTAACAATTAAAACCATAATTTTGGCAGAGCTGAGTACAGTTGCACTAAAGGAGAACATTAGGAGGTGTTTAAGTTCCCTGTCCTTGGTGATTTCCTGTTCTATTTTTACAGTTTTTCCCCACGTATTTGTACTTGCTTCCTGTGTTGATAACATCATTGGTTTTATCCATGTCTTGCTAACTTTCCCTCTCTTATGTGTTCGTGTCTATCCATTATTTGTCATTTCCTTTTTTCCTTGTTAGATCATCAACGTATATTAGCTTTATGTGTTTTACTGAATTTCTCTGTTTTCCCCAGTGTTCTACACCTTTCTTTGAGGTTTTGATTTTATGTTTCATTTGGGGGTTTTTTTTTTAGTTGGACTTTGGACTCAGTTTCTGCCTGACTTGACCCACACTAAGCATTGATATATATTTTTCTTCAATTAAACTTATTGAAACCTACAAGCCCTGATTCTTGTCAATGCATTTAGGACCAACCCTTAATGCTCTCCAGTGTAGCACCATCAGCTGACAGATTTATCCCACCACATTATGGACTTAGCAGTGATTACCTTTGTGGTTTACCCTGGCTTGTTGGCTTGGACTTTGGAAAGGAGCCTCAAATCTGAAGTATAACAACACCATTTTTATATTGGTTCTTATGACAAGGCGAGTTCAGAACCCAAATGCAAAACTCCACGACTGGGGTCAGTTTAACAGTTTATTAACAAAGTTCAACACAAAATCACTCACAATGAGGAAAAAGGCAAAGTATCAAATAAATTCAAAGGCTAAATCTAACAAAGGACGACCACATGGGTGACTAGTTAATAAAAGGTCTCAAAACACTTGTTAAGGGGAGAACAGGTAGATAACAAAAAATCACTCTTTCGAGGAAAAACACTAAATCTAACAAAGTACCAACTCAAGGAAAAAACAAACCAGAAAGCAGACAAGGCTTGACAGGAGTCTAGGGCAATATCGAGGCGCTGGTTGTCGGACATACAGACACGATGAACTGGCACGAGACGGGGGAGATGCGGACTTAAATACACAAGAGGAAGGGGGAAACAGGTGCCAACAATCAGGACCAGGGAAGACAATCAGACAGGCAAGAAACACAAGAGGAAGGGCAAGCCACCTGAAACGAGAGGAAAGTTAGTACTTTCAAAATAAAACAGGAAACCACAAGACATGACAGAAAAAAAACCCAAGACCGTTCCTCCGGCCCGTATCCCTCCCAGTCCACCAGAAACTGCCTTCCCCGGCCTCTGGTGCGCACCGCCAGCAACTTCTTCACAGAGTACACCGGACCACCAACCGGAGGGGGGGGGGGATGCGGGAACTAAAGGGCTCGCTTTAACTGACTTAATTTTACTTACATGAAAGGTCGGGTGCACTCTTAGAGACCGGGGAAGGCGTAGACGGACTGATGAGGGTCCAATGATCTTGGAAATGGGGAACGGTCCCACGAATCGCGGTGCCAACTTCCTTGACTCCACGCGGAGCGGCAGGTCCCGCGTCTTCATCTGGTCCGTGCTGCGGAGGAGAGACCGCTGCGCTGCAGCCCAGATTCGGCGGCACTGCCAGACTGAGGCATGAGCTGAGGGGACACACTGGAACATGGACATGCCCATTGCTGAGGTCGGGAGGGAGTTATGAGCGAACTCCACCCAGGCCAGGTTCTTACTCCAGGAAGCTGGATTTTGAGAAACGAGGCACCGTAGGCAAGTCTCCAGTTCCTGATTGAGTCGCTCTGCTTGTCCGTTGGCCTCCGGGTGGTAGCCAGACAAAAGACTCACAGTGGCTCCGATGAGTTCACAAAACTCCTTCCAGAAGCGTGAAATAAACTGGGGCCCCAGGTCTGAAACGATATCTCTTGGAAAACCATGAATACAAAAAACGTGTGTCATCATTATTTCAGCTGTTTCCTTGGCAGAAGGTAATTTAGAGAGAAATGAAGTGAGTCATTTTGGAAAATCTGTCGATCTCTGTGAGAATCGTGGTTTTACCTTCGGATACCGGGAGCCCCGTTACGAAGTCCATTGAAATCTCCGCCCACAGGCGCGTCGGTATGGGAAGGGGTTGCAACAGCCCCTCCCGTGCTCTGGATGCGATCTTATTTCTTGCACAGATGGGGCAGGCCTCAACATACTCCCGCACGTCTCTGTACATAGAAGGCCACCAAAACCCCTGGGAGATGACCCACACGGTTCTCTTGATCCCGGGATGGCAGGTGAGCAGCAAGGTGTGAGCCCAGTGGACCACCTGGGTGTGCAGAGCCACCGGAATGAACAGGCAATTCTCCAGGCATCCTCTAGGGGTCGGGCTCGCACCATTTGCTTGCTTCACCTCAGACTCTATTTGCCATGAAACCGCTCCTACCACACAGTCAGGTGGTAGGATAGATTCAGGCTCCTTGGCAACCGGCTCGGGGTCGAATAGTCGTGACAATGCATCCAGCTTTATGTTCCGGGACCCTGGCCTGTAAGATAGAATAAAATTAAACCTGTTAAAACACAATGACCATCTAGCCTGATGGGAGTTAAGTCTCTTGGCTTTGCGTATGTATTCTAGATTTTTATGATCAGTCCATACCACGAAAGGATGTTCTGCCCCCTCCAACCAGTGTCGCCATTCTTCTAAGGCTGTTTTAACAGCCAGCAGTTTGCGATCCCCTATGTCATAGTTTCTCTCCGCAGAGGAGAGTTTACGCGACAAAAACGTGCATGGGTGGAGTTTGTTATCTTTTTTGGAACGCTGTGATAAGACTGCTTCCACCCCGTCATTGGAGGCGTCCACCTCCACTATAAATTGTCGTGCGGGATCCGGAACGATAAAAATCGGGGCCGTAGTGAAACTGGTTTTCAACTGCTGGAAGGCCGCATCGGCTTGTGGTGACCACTGGAAGAGTGTTTTAGGTGATGTAAGCGCATGAAGGGGAGCAGCTGTAGCGCTGAAGTTCCTGATAAACCATCTGTAGAAGTTAGCAAATCCTAAAAATTGCTGAACCTTCTTACAGCTATCAGGCACGGGCCACTGAGCCACAGCACTAACTTTTGCCAGGTCCATCTGAATTTTTCCGGAGGCTATGATAAAGCCTAAGAAAGATACAGAGTCGGCGTGAAATTCACTTTTCTCCGCCTTCACGTACAGCTGGTTCTCCAACAGCTGCTGGAGAACCAGGCGGACGTGACGCTCATGAGAAGCCAAATCGGGGGAAAATATCAGGATGTCATCAATGTACACGAAAACAAATAGATTCAAAAAGTCCTGAAGCACATCATTAATCATGGATTGAAAGACGGCCGGTGCATTTGTCAGCCCAAAGGGCATGACCAGATACTCGTAGTGACCACTCGGTGTGTTAAACCCCATCTTCCACTCATCTCCTTCCCGGATGTGTACCAAATGATATGAATTACGGAGATCTAGCTTAGTGAAGATCTTCGCTATATCGAGGCGCTGGTTGTCGGACATACAAACACGACGAACTGGCACGAGACAGGGAGACACACGGACTTAAATACACAAGAGGAAGGGGGAAACAAGTGCCAACAATCAGGACCGGGGAAGACAATCAGACATCCGGGAAACACAAGAGGAAGGCCAAGCCACCTGAAACGAGAGGAAAGTTAGTACTTTCAAAATAAAACAGGAAAACACAAGACATGACAGAAAGAGCCCTTGACAACCTATTTCACTATGACATCTTAGGTAAGTGGTTGCTAATTTGGCTTAAAGAGTCCCTTTCTGATTGGTTGAAAGAATTTATTAACACCCCTGACTCCTAGATGGCTACTCTCCAGTTGAGGTCATAGCGTGCTCGCAACCAGTCTGAGTCCAGGGTTGTTTGTAGCCAGCCTGCTAGGCTTTGGACTGCTACCCCATTGGTTATCCGTCAGTCTGCTCCTCCGCCAGCTAGCTTCCAGCCTTCTAGCCTCCTAAGTAGTCCAGCAAACCAGAGTCTCTGTAAGCCAGAGCCAAACCTGTACAGCACCCCATATAATGCCATGTCTGTACCAGCATCAGGGATCTTGACTGATGCCACCTCTATCCTGCATCAGCTGTCTAGCTGACTCCAATTCCTTGAGTCCACTTTAGTTCTGCCAACTCCAGCTCCTCATATCCACTGACTCCACTGACTGACTCCTACACCTAGTACCCCTTGTGATCAGTCGATTCCTAGGCTACCTCTGGGTCTCAGATGTCAGTCTGCCCTACCCCAGCCCTTAAAGCCCTGAGTCTCCAGTTGATACTGTGGCCTACTCCAGCCCCTAGAGTGTATAATCTCCAGTTGGCTCCCCAGCCAACTCCAGCCCCGTGTCAGCTCCTAGTTTCCTGTTGATGCACTGGTTAGCTCCTGCTCCTGGTTCTGGAGTCTCTGTCAATGACTGTTCCCCAACCTGAGTTTCAGCACTACTGCATGGTTTCTATGTCATCTGCCCTTGCTCCTGCACTCCAATCACAGGACTCCAGTCCAGATTGCCAGGTTTGCCTTTGGCCTCTAGAGCAGTTCAGCCTCCATCCTTGCCTTCCAGGTCAGTGTCCAGAGGGGTTCAGTATCCACTGACCCTGAGCCCAGGCTTCTGATCCCCCTGTTCTTCAGTCATCAAGTTCTGCCCAGGATTCCCAGTTTCCCCAGTTTGCCTGCCATAGGCCGCATATTTTTTTCTCTTGGGGATTTATTTTTTTTCACGAGCAAGGACCACACCATCAATGAGATATGTTGAAAGATTTATTGTTGACAAGCTTGGTGAAATTGTGCGTTGTCTGTTGTGTTCATCCGGATTGAAGTCGAGTTTGGGGAATCTCCGGCAGGGAATCCGTCGTAGCTCCCGGGCACGACGGACCCCCAAAATCTTAAGTTACATGAGATTAGACTGAGCTGATCTCAGGTCTTCAAGATCTGAACGAATGTAACGGTGGTAAGCTTGTGAAGACCAGCGACGCCATTGCGAGAGGCTGAGGTAGCAGCTCCAATTCTAAAGGAATGGCCGGAGTAGAGAATGGGTGAAATGCCAGATGACGAGAGTATGTGGCGGAAATGATGGTGGAACCAGAAGGGAGTGGCCATGTGACCTGACTCTGATATGAAAAGTGGTTCTGCTGGATTTAGACTCTGGGACTTCCGTAACTGCAAGTAGTTGGTGAGTGTCTCAAAGGGATACAGGGGAGACTGGACCTTGAAGAAGAAGACCGGTGTCGGTGGTCCGACTTGAGCTGTTTTGGATATTTTTAAGTAGAACACCAGGGTGTCCTCAGAAAAGTAAGAGAGGTCTGAAATACAGGCATGACGGCGAGGATCGAAGTGAAGAGTAGAGGATGTGAATTTGGAGCATCGGAGGAAACCAAAGAAGGCGAGTAAGAACATGGCTTCTAAGGTTCTGGCGACGTGGAGGTCACTGTGTCCAAAACGGATAGTCTGGATGCAGGTAGCCAACAGGTCTGCAGTGAGAGGGAGCTGTCGAGGAGTTTGGGGAGGTTCTTTACATTTGAGACCTTTGAGAAGTAGAGTTATTTGGAGATGGCTGAAGGCATCAGAGTTGCCCGTGAGGAGTTTAGAAAAGAAACTGAGGCCACTTAGGTAGACCCTGATGGTATGCGTTTTTAGGGCCAAGATCGAATGAGCATGAGTAATGAAGGACGTTAAAGTGAAGAGATCGAAAGATGGAAAGGTTAGGTTATATTGGTGGTGGAATTGGCGAAAGCTTTTCCAAGCTGTCCAGTATGACGAGAGGGTAGAAGGTGCCAAGCCTGTGCTGGGCCTTGGTAATTAAGGGCACGAGCGCAGGATTTACAAGTTGAAGACCAGAGCCGAATATGGAGGAACTGGTGTTGGGTAGGTGTCTGCATTGGGGGCCAAGCTTCTGTTTCTGAAAAGAGAACCGAGAGAGAGAGTCAGGCATGGCATTTGAATGATCAGGGACATGGGCAGCACGAAGAATGTATTGGTGGGTAAAAGAGTGCCAGATGAGGCAATGCATGAATGGCATGATAGACTGGGCTTTGGAGCGGTTTTTGTTGATGATCTCTATGACGGCGAGGTTATCGGAGTAAATGAGGATGGATTTGCGGGACCACTCGTGGCCCCACAGGATCGCTGCAGCAACTATGGGATAGATTTCAAAGAGAGCTGAGGAAGTGACCTGACTTTCACTTGCGAGCTGTGGGGGCCATTTTGCTGCAAACCACCT
>WARS01000816.1:0-21450 GCA_008933995.1 Datnioides undecimradiatus
TGAAATGGCACAGCGAGCAAATCAGCTGGACAAAGCAAACATCCCTTGTTCAATCTGTCTGGATCTACTGAAGGATCCGGTGACTGTTCCTTGTGGACACAGCTACTGCATGAACTGTATTAAAGGCTTCTGGGATGGACAGGATAAAAAGAAAGTCCACAGCTGCCCTCAGTGTAGGAAGACCTTTGTACCGAGGCCTGTCCTGGTGAAAAACACCTCAGCTGCAGCAGAAAGGACTGAGAGGAAGAAAGAGCTCGAGGTGAGTCGACTGAACATCCAGCAGAGACTCCACAAGCTGCACACCTCACTGCCTCCAGAATCTAAGAATGTGTAGGCTAACTCTAACTATTATACGATAACTAATAACAAACAATGAAACAAACCAGAGCTATGCATGAAGTAAAAACACCTCATCAAGTGTCTTGTAAACAGAAAGATGTTACAGCGTTCCTCTGTAGCCGGTCGGTCCTGCTCTTCCTGTCCAGTGCCCTTTGTTTCTTTGTGGGCGTGTGCTCCACAGATCACTGTATTTTCCATGTAGAGAAGAGGTGGAGTCACTGATCCAAAGTACAAGCTGCACACCTCACTGCCTCCAATTATGACTTCAGAGTCAGCGCTTCTCTTTTGCAGCTGGTTATACAGGAGGTCTACATGTGGCCTGATTTTGTGACACAAAGCAGCTTGTCTTAGGGGATGTGGACGTTGCCTGGTTGCATTATAAGGTTCAACTGAGGCAAAACAGTGAACGCATGGCGCCCCGAGATGTCCTTATGATGCACTCCCCTGTGGCTCCCTCATAATGGAAGCCTGTCAAGTTCCCATGTATTCATGTTGGCTGTTGTCCCTCTGGAGTGGATAGTGCTCATTTTTTCCAACAACGCTGTGGTGACTGTATTGCCTTGAGCTGTCTTTTTGAGGTGCCTTGGAGACTGTAGCGGCCTTAAGGTGCTCTTCCAACAGTGTCCAGCGACGCCACAAGCTGGAGTAGGCACTCTCACTGCCCTTAACACAGCCCTCAGCACAGACAAAACCATGAACTGGATCACATGAGAAGGGAAAGAAGAACCCATCAGCCGCTGATCATCCACGGCCTGGAGGTGAGAAAGTGAGCAGCCTAAATCTTTAGGCACCCACATCACTCAGTGATGACCTAACCTGACACTCCACATCACCCAGCTGGTCAAGCAGGCACAACAGCGGGCTGTATTTCCTGAGGAGGCTGAGGAAATTTGGCATGTCACCAAAGATCCTCAGAAACATCTACAGCTGCGTCATTGAGAACATCCTGATCAGCTGCAGCACTGTGTGGTATGGGAGCACCACCAGATGTATCGCGTTTCAAGAAAGAGAGCAGTAAAGACTGCTGAAAGAATCACAGACGCTGTTATCTCCCCTGCAGGCCATCTATCATCGCAGAGTCCACAGACGAGCTTGTGCCATTGTCAAGGACTTCACCTACCCCAACACAAACTGTTCACACCTCTGCCCTCTGGCAGGAGACAGTTGAAGTGTGAAAAGTAGGACACCTGGAGGTTGAGGAACAGTTTTTATCCCGGCTGAGCCATCTGACTCCTGAATGGACCAAACAAAGCAAATGTCTTCATTGTGCAGGGAACTGGTTTGTTTTAATGCACATGACAATAAAAAGGTCTGAATATCTTCTATTCTGAGGGGCAACAGGCAGGAGCCGGGCGCAGAAGTTGCAGCACTGTCAACAAGTCTGTTGTATTGGTGCATGGTATGAAGCAAAAGAGATGGAATCTGCCTCTCAAATTTGGTGACAGCATTGTCAGAGAGACGCCGACTGTAGGTAGTTTTCCTCTCAAATGCTGAGTAGTTCATGATTAGAACTCAGATTCACTGAAATTGCTCAGATAAAAAGGGCTTTGGGGGAAAACACCATCAAATGTTCAGTTTCTGTGCCATATGTCAAAACAAGATCCAAAAGGACAAAAGGGTTATTGGTCTGTTTACAGTTTGAGAAAAAACCAGTTGAGTCTAATATGGTTAGATTCGGCCCAAGGACGCCATATTGTCGCATTCACGGAATGTTGAGGTCACCACTTGCGCTTACCGAGGTAAAGGCAACTGGAGGCTGCACATGATCCTGTCTGGAAGCAGATGGAACCAGTTGATGGATGATACAAACAGGTGTGATGTGTCAGCTGAGTTCACCTGTTCTTGCAGCACATTGTAAATGACAGACAACACGCCCTGTATCGTGCGTGAAGCCACTCTTTGTGGAATGCAGCAACACCTGAAAACCCTTCCCTCTTCCTCCTGCCTCCAATAGACAGCCAGCTCCACCCTGTCAAGAGATATTTATCGTTTCTCCCTTCCCAGATCTGCAGGTCAAGGGATGGGTGTGAACACGGATGATAACCACTGGCTGCAGATCAGCAAAAGGAGGACGGATTTGTTTTTCTTTTGGACTGCAAGGCTGTTTTGCTGAGGAGAAAGTGAAACTATTTGACAGCCACTATCACTACGAGGCAAGTAAATGGCACAGCGAGCAAATCAGCTGGACAAAGCAAAACATCCTTGTTCAATCTTGGTCTGGATCTACTGAAGGATCCCGTGACTGTTCCTAGACACAGCTACATTGCATGAACTGTATAAAGGCTTCGACGGGACAGGATAAAAAGAAAGTCCACAGCTGCCCTCAGTGTAGGAAGACCTTTGTACCGAGGCCTGTCCTGGTGAAAAACACCTCAGCTGCAGCAGAAAGGACTGAGAGGAAGAAAGAGCTCGAGGTGTGAGCTTCCACTGAACATCCAGCAGAGACTCCAGCAGGACAGAGAGAAAATGTGAAGGAGCTAACAGGAGGTGGAGGCCATCAATGGCTCTGCTGATAAAGAAAAAGGAGGACAGTGAGAAGATGTTCACTGAGCTGATCCGTCTCTAAGGGAGAAAAAGACGCTGATGTGAAGCAGCAGCTCAGATCCCAGCAGCAAACGGAAGTGAGTCGAAGCCAAAGAGCTTCAGGAGAGCAGCAGGAGATCACTGAGCTGAAGAGGAAAGACGCTGAGCTGAGCAGCTCACACACAGAGTGATCACACCCAGTTTCTACACAACTACCCTCACTGTCAGCACTCAGTCCATCTACACACTCATCCAGAATCTCTGCATCCCTCCTCTCAGCTGCTTTGAGGATGTGACAGCAGCTGTCAGAGCTCAGAGAGAAACTACAGGACCTGACAGAGTCATGGACAAAACATTCACAGAGACAGTGACTGAGGTCCAAGTGTTTACTGCCACAACCAGAACCAAAGACCAGAGCTGATTCTTGAAATGTTCACGCCAACTCCACACTGGCTGATCCAAACACAGCAAACTCTAGATCTGTTCTGTCTGAGGGAAGAGCAACAGTAATGAGGAACAACTGTATTATTCTAGTCACCCAGACAGATTCATCACATACTATCAGGTCCTGAGTACAGAGAGTCTGACTGGACGCTTGTTACTGGGAGGTGGAGGAGAGGAGGAGGAGTTCAAGGTAGTCTCATACAAGAACATCAGCAGAAAAGGCTGAGTAATGCAGATTTGGATCTAATGACAAGCTCATGCTATGTTGTAAGAAAAAAACAATTTCAAGGTTATGTTCAACAACATTAAAACCCCAGTCTCAGGTCCCCGGGTCCTCCAGAGTTGGAGGTACTCTGGATTATACAGAAAGCAGGTGTTCTGTCCTTCTACAGCTCTCCTGAAACCATGACTCTCCTCCACAGAGTCCAGACCGTGCTCACTCAGCCTCTCTATGCTGGATTTAAGTTGAGAGGTTATTTTGAGACTGCTGAGTCTATTAACCTGAAGCCAGTCAGAAGTCAAGTGAAGTTTACAGAGTTAAACTTGAGTTTCTGGTCTCGGAAACTTATTTGTCTCTGTGTTTGTTGCTGATTGTTGGGGCATTTCTTCACTGCACTGAGATCAGCTGTCAATCAGACATTGTGGGCGGGGCTTTAGAGTCCTCTCATTGGTTGTTTTCTGACTTCATTAACTGATGCTTACTGATGGATGTGTAATCAAACTGAATGTGGCGTGAGAAATAAACTGATGGGATCTGCTGCAGAGCTGATGGTCAGTTATTGTCCACGCCAAAGCTCCACATGAGGATCAACAGGACATAGCAGCCTGATACAACACGGCTCAATAGTTATAGCCAGTGATGCTCCAGCCAACATTACACTGTAGAAACAAAACAGAAAACATACAGTAAAAGCCAATTGGCTTTGACTCATTCTCCGTGAAACTCAGACCGACATGATCCAGTGCACCTGCCAGTACACGCTCACAAAGCAGAGCTGAGAACAAGCAGCAGAGAACAATGAGCCACTCGCCGCGGTTGATCAAGAGTAATCAGCCCAGAGTTCACTGAGGATAACGCTTCAGCATGGGGATAAGAGTCTCACGGTGGTGATGTTCAGAAACTTTGAAGCAGGTGCTGTCAACAGGTCTGCATGTTGTCCAACAGGTGTGTCAGGTGTGACAGGTATGATGCTCTCTGCAGGCAGACCACAGAAGAACAACAGCTAACTTGATGCAGAGCCTGCACATTGTTCCTACTCAAGTGTCGAGATCAACCCACAGCCCCAGGCTAAGTACTGAGCTCCAGCACCACAGAGTCACAGAAGAGAGCAGCTCTCTGAATATAGTCGGTGCGTCACTGTAGGGCTGATAAAGCTTCAGGAAGTGAAAGTCTCTACACTCAGCCATATTGTCCTTCCTTTCTGTTCCCCTGTTCCACCTGTCTCCATCCTGTCCTGCAGAGACAGACTCTGGTTTCCCCTGTTGGTCTCTGCAGCGATTGCAGGAAAACCAATGTCAGCTGTAGATACAGTGATACAAACGTGGTGACAACTCAGTGTTTCATTTTATGGTGTAATCTGTAATCTGTAACTGGGTAAGTCTTTGTTATTTGCAGTTCTAAACAGGACCATGCAGTCATCCCACATTACTCAACACAATAACTTGTCAAAACTACATTTACATGCCCATTGCAAAAAAAATTAATCTAACAAGAGGCAAACAAGCAAACAAACAAACAAACAGCAGGAAGTACACCTCACATGACTGAACGCAGTGTAATCTCAGAGAGTCCTCCAGGTTCTTCCTTCCTCACACCCGCTTAACCCTCTGGAGTCCTGGGTGTGATTGGCCGCTTGACTATCACTTTGATTTTAATTTTATATTTCACTTTAAAAGTTAAATGTTTTTGTCCCAGGGCCTGCTGTTGTTGAGCTGACTTCTAGCCTGTGAGCGACCAGCTTCCTGTCTAGCACAACCTCACCTGTGTGGAATTTACAGTTATTTTTAATTCTGACATACTGTGTTAACACACTAGACCTAAAAAATCATACAAAACATAAAATCTGATTCATTTTTTACTGTAAAAACCACAAACATGTTGAAGGAATCGTTTTGATAACTTAGAATGCAAATATAAATTGTACATTTCAGAAATGTATGTATAAATTTAGCAAACAACAAAGAGAGCACATAACTATTTGCATTAAAATGCATGTAATACCCCAGGCGTTGCACAGCTATAATCAGTGTCAACAAGTAACAAGATGCCACAATGGCACAAACTATTTTGCGCCGCCCAAAAAACAGTTCCTGTCCACCACAAGACAGAAGGGCACAGCACAGGCTTGACACTTCCAGGGTGTGTCATTACTACTGTTGGCCACTTGGAGGGGCTGTGGCCAGGGCACAGGAACATGAGCAGCAGGCCTGGTCTGCACACCAGCCTGGTTCATGCCACAGCGCTGACACACACAATTGTGCTCCACCATGAAGTCTTTTAGGTAAAAGTGGCTGCACATTCTGTAATTGCCTATCCTATGGTGCAAAATGAATGCATTTTAGTGGCAATGTCCAAGAAGTGCAACATGGTCATGTACCAGCAAGCGGTTTTTCTGTGGGTGGAGCAGTACTGTATGAGCTGGTCTGACAGGTCAACTCCACCCACATTTATTATTTTATATTATATTATATTATTTATTATTATATTATTTATTAGTATATTATAACTAACTAACTAACTAAACAATACACACCAAATGTCATAAATGTGTCAAATATCTAAACGCCTTGGTCGCTATCGCATAACAACGCTGTTTCTTGGCCGCCGTCATTGACGGTCAGTCAAACTCACAATCTGCCTCGACCGCAGCAACTAAAATGAGGCCGCTGCCATATATTTTTTGATTGGTTGAAAAGGGTGTATTTTTCCACCAATAGGAAAGGAGGTGTCATGTTTCTTTGCTTGTAAATTGTTCCCGCAGCCGACAGATCACTCTCAGAATGGCCCGTTTGTTTTACCGCAGCAAACATGACAACAATGTTCGGTAAAAACACGCGTAAACAACTCATATCATAAGTCGGTTTTACTTGGCCTATCGACACACTTAAAAGCTAGTATATAGTTTGAAGTCCTATACCTCGACACAAATCAATGTGACACTCAGAAGCTGTGTTCCTAACCTGAAACTGTTTGACAACGGTTTAACGACTCTGTTGTCATTTCTTTTGTTGAGTCGCAGAATCAACAGATTCCACGTGGAAAACAATATGTGGACAAAAAGTATGTGGAAATGCCTGACCTAATCACGTTGTTGAACAGTACCCACCCTCAGGGGAAAAATTGTCCAGCAGCCGGGTTCATCTGGCTCTCTGCTGAACATGCAGGTGTAGCTGAGTCAGCGCCATAGGTTATTTCTTTTGAGGAACATCTTAAAAACAGTGTGTAGGACTCTTCATGGCAGCTCAGACATGATGGTTTCTATGTTTTAGGACTGACTGTGTCCCGCGGTCTTTGCTGTTGCTGACCTGGACTCTTCTTCAGCTCAGGAGCGACCAGCTTCCTGCTGCTACTCAGGAACATAACATCTGGAAGTTAAGCAACGCTGGGGTCAGACGGTGTAGCGGAGGATCATTAAACTCTGTGGAGCTCTGCTGGAAATGGGGTACAAAACACAGTGTCTCTCTCTCAAACCACTGCTCTTCCTGCAAAGAATCAAACATCGGTAACCTCCTCCACCTCCTGCTTCCTCAGTCACAGCCAGCTCCACTCCCTGCTCCGTTTCCTTGTTCCCTCCCCTTCAGATCTCCAGTTTGCAGATGGCTGTAACCAACATGGCGGTGAGGAACAGGAGCTGCCAGGCCCCGTTCACTGCAGAGACACAAGATGTTTAGATCAGATGTAAGTTAGTAAGTCAAACCCGGTTTTCACCCTCTGAAAGTGAACTCAGACAGTCGCTGTCACCGAGAGGAGAAATGGCGCAGAAAGGAGTTCGCTGACCAAACCTTCTTATCTGATCTGTCTGGATCTACTGATGATCCGGTGGCTGTTCCTCAGGACACAGCTACTGCATGAACTGTATTAAAGGCCGGATGGAGAGGATGAGAAGATGATCCACAGCTGCTCCCTCAGTGTGGAAGACCTTTGTACGTAAGGCCTGTCCTGATGAAAAACACCATGTTAGCAGCTTTGGTGGAGGAACTGAAGAAGACCGGACTCAAGCTGCTCCCCAAGGATCAATAAGCAGTTGACCTTAAAGATGTGGCCTGTGATGTCTGCACTGGAGGACCTGAAAGCCCTCAAGTCCTGTCTGGCCTGTCTGGCCTCTTTTTTTACTGTGAGAGAAACACCCTCCAGCCTCATAGCTATGAATCAGCTCCACTGAAGAAACACAAGCTGGTGGAGCCATCCAAGAAGCCCAGGAGAACATCTGCTCTCACATGATGAGATGAAGATGTTCGGTCGCATCGATCAGCAGTGTATCTGTTATCTCTGGCTCTGTGGATGAACATAAAGGCCACGGAGCACAGTTTCAGCTGCAGCAGAAAGGACTGAGAGGCAGAAAGAGCTCGAGGTGAGTCGTCTGAACATCCAGCAGAGACTCCAGGACAGAGAGAAAGATGAAGGAGCTTCTAACAGGAGGTGGAGGCCATCACGGCTCCTGCTGGATAGCGGTGGAGTGACAGTGAGAAGATTCACTGAGCTGATCCCGTCTCATGGAGAAAAGACGCCATGGGGGGAAGGCTCAGATCCCAGCAGCAAATGGAAGTGAGTCAGCCTGGAGCTTCAAGAGAAGCTGCAGCAGGAGATCACTGAGCTGAAGAGGAAAGACGCTGAGCTGGAGCAGCTCACACACAGAGGATCAGCACCTAGTTTCTTACACAACTACCCTCACTGTCAGCACTCAGCCCATTCACACACTCATCCAGCATCAGGTCCGTCCTCTTCAGTTACTTTTGAGGATGACAGCAGCCAAGCCAGAGCTCAGAGAGAAACTACAGGACCTTTTCTGGACAGAGTCATGGACAAACATCTCACAGACAGTGACTGAGGTCCAGGTTTTACTGCCACAACCAGAACCAAAGACCAGAGCTGGATTCTTGAAATATTCATACAACTCACACTGGATCCAAACACAGTAAACCTTACATTCATATCTGAGGGGAACAGAAGAGCAACATCTGCGAATCAACAACAGTCTTATTCTAGTCACCCAGACACAGATTCAGTGAATGTTGGCAGAATCCTGAGTACAGAGAGTCTGACTGGACGTTGTTACTGGGAGGTGGAGTTGAGAGGTGATGGAGTTTGTGTTGCAGTCTCATACAAGAACATCAGCAGAGTGGTGGAGTTTGGACTGAATGTGGATTTGGAAACAATGACAAATCCTGGGCGCTATATTGTCACAACAACAGTTATAACTTTGCTCAATGACATTGAAACCCCTGTCTCAGGTCCTCGGTCCTCCAGAGCTGGAGGCACTGGATCACAGAGCAGGTGTCTGTCCTCTACAGCCGCCCTGAAACCATGACTTCTTCCACAGAGTCCAGACCACGTTCACTCAGCCTCTCTATGCTGGACTCTGGGCTTATTATTCTGCTGTTTCATCAAGGAGTCTACACCTGAAATAGTCAGAAGTCAAGTGAAGCTTTACAGTGAGTTAAACTCTGAGTTTTATATCTGAAACTTATTTTGTCTCTGTGTTTGTTGCTGATTGTTGAGGCAATTTTTCACTGCACTGAGATCATTGCCCACCAGACATTGTGGGCGGGCTTTGACGCCTTCCTCATTGGTTGTTTTCTGGACTTCATTAACTGATATTTACTGATGGGATGTATCAAACTGATGTGTATGAGAAATAAACTGGCGGGATCTGCTGCAGAGCTGATGGTCAGTTATTGTCCACGCTAAAGCTCCTTACATGAGGATCAATAGGAGACATGGCAGCCTGATACAACACTACGTTTGGCTGAAGTGAGGCCGAGCTGATGCCTACAATATACCGTAGGAACAAAACAGCAACATACAGTAAAGCTACTCAGCGCTTTGTGTTAACAGCACAACCCTATAGTTGGCGTTAGCTCAGCTTCACAGTCAATCAGCAGCAGTTGCCGAACGCCCTTGGTAGAAATACAGAACAACACATATGAAATTACAGTCATAGATCGTGAGATTTGACAGTTTCAATGCGTTGAAAAATGTATATGTTTGGTTCATTTATTCCAGAAATTCATTGTGTTTCAGTGAATCTGTTTTACACAAGTGTCCTCAGTGAATCTGGTGCGAGTCATGGTTTTCCAGCTCTATAAGTGTGTCTGTTAATCAAGGACTGACAGTGCAGGGACTGTCTAATCTCGTTGCAAGAGCAGTGAGTCCAAACTAAACACTAAACTACAAACTTATTGTTTGTTGGATGTAGCCAGCCAGGAGGTCCACAGCTGCTCTTCTCCAGATGAGTGACCCAGGCCCACCAGATTACAGAAACTCTCCTGATTCCAGATTAACCAGGAGATTTTGCCTGGAGGTGAGGTTATCTCGAGGAGGGACAGCGACGCTCCTTACTTAACCAGAGACACCAAGAGACTCGGTAAGGTCTGACTTCCCACAGAAGGGTTCTAGGCCCTTGATCAGACTCCGCCTATACCACAAGGCAGGTACAGTCCTAGAAGTTCGAGCCGAGGAGTCTGGCCTCAAGCCGTGGCCGAGGTTAAGAGCAAAGAGACAAGCTCCTGGGTCTGGCGCAAGGCCCAGAGGTCAGAGGCAGCTACAGAAATGGGAAACCCAGAGCTCAATCCGGATGAACAGCACATGTACGGTTTTACAAAAGTCTGCTTTCAGGAGAACCGAGATGTAAGCCATTGTAATAAATTGGTCGCTGGATATCGCCTAAAAAGACAGAGAAGAGATGAAGCTGAGGGAGGAGAACAGGGACAGCAGAGAGACTAAAGTGAACTTGACTGACGGCTACAATCAGATCTGTTACAGGAGACAAAGGACGAAAATTCCCCAGGGCCTCAAACCCAGAACTAGCCTGATGAGATCCTCTGCTCTGCCTGCTTCTAGTCTCAACCGGAAAGCTGCAGAGTCTCCTGCAGCCTCCGCCTCCTGCTCCCACACCACTCTGCCCCACTCTCCCACCTCAGCAGAGAGCCCAGTTCTCCTCCCGTGAAACTCCAATAAACATCCAGCAACAGCAGCAAAGACAGACGCCACAGGACGACTGAGTCACTAGGAGCATGTATACAGTCCTCCCACATTGCCTCTTGTTGAACAAATGTCCAATGATTAAAATGCCAAATTCACCAGGTCAGAATAAACAGTGTATGTACACACAGAGCATGGACACAGGGATGTTAAGCGAAGCTGCAGAGGGTGACCCACACCAGCATTACACTCTGCAGACCCTTATGGGTGATGGAGCTCACTCTGAACAATTCAACAGAGTTCTTCAGCAGACTCAGACCTGTTCTCAAACAATATGTTAGAAAAACATCCTGTCGGGTTGAGAAACTGACAATCTGCAGTTGTGACGGATCGAGCAGTTCATGCTGAGAGGAATGGGCTGAAGAAGAAACCATCAAAGGCTGGTGTTTTATGATGTTAATCATGATGAGATGTATGGTGATGATGTGTGTGATGCTTTTCAGAGGAGAGCGAGATGTATCGGAGAGTAGGAGAGGAGCTTCAGAGAGAAGATGGATGTTTCATCTGTGGATCAAACAAAACATCGCCGGGAGTTCGGCCCCAACAAGGCTCAACAATACCGCGGGTCGGAGGAGAGTGCAGGGCGACATCAGCAGTACAAAGAGCGGATTTTAAAAATGACCTCAGGGCAAATGATGGCCAGACTCCACAGAGTTATTACAGCAAGAGGAGATGCCTGCCCCCAGTTGAAGGAAAGCTCCACTGATCAAAGTGCACCGTTTTCTGGTGAGACTCGCCCAGCTCCTTACTCCTCTCTCGGCCCTCTTCCATTCTGCTGAATTCTCTATGACGTTATTTTGTGTCCGGCTGAGCGTAGCCATGCTTAAGTTTTTGAATGATTTATTAAACCTCGGGGAAGCTTCAACCGGCGAGCGCGAGTATATTAGTTGCTAACGCTCTCACCAAACACTTGCATCTGTTTTGTGTCTTAAAATACCAAATAACAAAGGGTTAACTGTTACCGAGTGGACCGCTAGCTTAAATGTTGGATTGACATTAAGCTAATTCATGTTAACGAGCTGTCTGAAGAGCACACAGACACTGATTCAAATATTTATTTTACTTCTATGCATGTGATTTTCTGCTCCTTGAACCTCAGCGCATTGCTTCCGCACATCAGGGCTGCTTGTTTTAATATAGTTCATCCTGGAGAAGACCTACCACATATGTATGTGATCCAAGATCGACAGACTCATATGCAGATGTTTTCATGTTCATATGTCGGGCATGGCTTTCCAAGTTTCATATTACGCGACATTTGAGCTTATTAAAAAGAAAAAAAGAAATAAAAATAAACATCGCTTTATTTTAATGTCACAAGAACAACATCATCTTCAAATTTGAATTGCATTTAAAAATAAACAAAATAAAATAAATTAAATGAAATACTTGATTTACTTCAAAGACAATGAGCCAGGTATAAATGAAAGAGCCGCTGGGTTGTCGGTGCCCTGGGCTGAATGATCAGTTGTTGGTAGACTAGTTGGCTAACAATACCGGAAAGCAGTAGATAACCCTAATAAGTATGTAGCCTGCTCATTGTTAGAGTGCATTTACTGTTGTTGATATATTTATCATTGTGTCTTGTTCATTACTGTGACTCTGATATTCTATAAAACTCGCCTGTGCAGCCAAGTAGGCTGAGCAGCAGCTATGAGGACACCATCAGCAGACAGCTATGGTAGCACTAGAGGAACTACAGCCCTCTGTTGTTTTGGTTCGCTTGCGCCCCCCCCCTAGTGGCATACTCAGATGACGCCAGGGTGCGGGTGATGCTACTCTGGTGTTTTGCCTGGAGGGGGACAGAGACATCGAGCGCATCCGCAATTCGCCAGCAGGTAGCCTCCTGCAGACAGGTGGAGCGAAGTTACGCTTGGACTGAAGTAGGAAAAGAAGGAACGAGTAACGCCGGAGGTATTCTTGGAAGCTGAAGAGAAAGTACAACAGCCACGGAGCTGGCTACCGGCCTGCCGGGCGTGTGTGCTTGGGATATTCCCGTGAGTTAGCTGCTGGCTAACAGCAAAATCAGCACTCTGTCGCTGTTGTTAGCCTTGAGAAATGTCGCTTAGCTTGAGAGTTGTTGTTTTCGTGATTTAGTAAACCAGTCGGGATGAGCTAATTAAACTCCGATGAAGTTGTCTGTTGCAAAAGTTTTCACTCAGTGCAGACAAACGCCCAGCACTGTAAAAAAGGAGGGTTTACTGAGTTCAAATGTCTGAGTGCAGTGCACGTATATGTTGTGTGTAGTTTCATGTTGTGATTGTTCTGCCTCTAAGCTGGTTTGTTAAGCTGAACAGACAATATTGCTTCCTGCTGAAACAATGCGAAGTGTTGTTAGAGTGTGAAATGGTTTTGATATGTGCAGGTGTAGAGATATATTGGTGCTTATTGTTGAGCAGAATACGAAAGAACCTGCTGATACAGGTAATAGTGATTGTTCTACCGTTTGTGCAGGCTGGTTTATTTGTTGACACTGTTACTACGGACAGAACTGTGCTGCTCGAGTCTCCATCGCCCCACTGCTTCCTGCTCTTCATCCCCATCATCGTCATCTTCTCATCGCTTCACTGGATCTTTTGTAGCCACTTCATCATTTCATCTCCCTAGTCTTTCATCCCCACAACTCCATCCGACTAATTCTCTATCTTTTTCCATCTCTTGGGAGCAAAGTGGTGGTAGGAACTTGTGCACCTATAAAAAAACGGACAAAACCCAAACCCCTCATTAAAACTCCTTAAAACTCCCCGAACACGGTCGCAGCATTTAAAAAAGACATCATATTTCCTTGGTTATTTCTGAAAGATTAAAGGCAGTTTTATTCCAAGATTTTGTGTTTTGTGTTTTTGTGTTTTACATGTTATTTCTCTTAAACTGTTTTGTTATTGGGCCCCAACATTTAAAAACTGTATTGAAGTAAATCCGCTTCTTGATTCTAATTGCCCCGTCCAAATTCAAATGCCAGGTTGGAGAGTGTCGAGATGTATTGCTACATTGCTTATGTGCAGGAGAGTTGATGTGCAGACGCTTGCACTTCCTAATCATAGTGGACAACAGAACCACACTGCTCAGACGCGTAGAGTAGCAATTGCATGAGAAAGGAGATTCAACAGAGACATCAGAACAAGATATTCAGGAGCAGAATGTACAGCAGGAGCCAAGAACAACTCCATTAATGGTATAACCTACAGCTGCGCTCTCTGGAGATAGTTGTCTGTTCGGCCAAAGGCCAGCCTTCAAGGATGCAGACGATAGCTTTGGGTGGAATGTGCGGTGTTGTATTCTTTCTCTACACAGAAAACAGGAGCTATCGACGGCTGACGCCGATCACGAGAGCAGAGTCAGACTACACGAGAAGGACACCGCACAAGGGGTGTCCAGCCATGCAGCCACGAGAAACGATCACATTTATTATCTCCTTCCCTTCTTGTGTAACAGTAATATAACACGACTAGGAAAGAAGATAGAGCATCAGACTTGGTGAACTGATGCTGTGACTGTCTGTCTGTCAGGGAAACACAGTCTGGTCCAGAGCTCTGTAAACAATCTCTGTTTCTTATGCACTCTTTGCTGTCAGAAGACAAATAAAAGACTTGGTGACGAACTTTGAGGAGACTCTCATCCTTCATCAAACAAACACGCCAGTCTTACGGAGAACTCACAACAGTAGTTAATGAGCCACAGCAGTTGTTGTGGAAGTGCACTGTAAATGTATCAGTAATCTAATTTTCCTGTGTCAGCTGAGTTGTAATTGGTTCTGGATGTGTGCAGTTTGTTTCATGCCCAGTAGGCTGCAAAAGTCTATGGTCCCTGTTTTTTTTTTCACAATGGTCTGTGAAGGTTGTGAATGAAATCCAATATTTGTGAGGTTACTGGGTAGAACTGAAAGGAATCACTGAGAATAAGATTTGCAAAAAGAAACAATAATACACTCCAGTTAACTTAAAGGCATCTGGTGGTTGGTGTGAGTCATTAAGGGAAGGCTTGGCTAACGCCCTTGTGTGTTCCTCTGCTGTCACATGCTGTTCTCTCTCATAGAGGTTCTTGGATATTTAGATATACCTGCTAACTTGACGCATATCGCACGCCAGGTGGGGTTACAGGTAGGTCTCACTGGCTATATGTGCAATGTAATGTATAACAGGAACAGTCTTGTAATGCACATCAAGTTGAAGCCACAGTCAGGTGGCTTTGATGTTAAAATGACTGTATGATCCATAAAAGAGCTTGTGTTGTAGATCCCAGTTAATAAAATGAAGCACTGCTGTTTTTACAGATACCATCATGTTGATCAGAGCAGAAATCAGTCATGAACAGAAACAGGATCAGTGAGCCAAGTCTGATGAAGTCTTTAATTCAAGCCATCGCTCACACCTGATGGTTCACGGTTTAGGAAGGCAAGGTCATGGTCTATTGAAAAGAACCTCTGTGTGTGACGCCCCCAAACTCCTTATCCCCGATGTGTAAGGAGTATTGGACCTATTCTGCACACGTGGTGTATGCGTTACGAGGCACAACTGTCACGCTGGCAAAGTTTGTCATGTTTAGTGTAGGTGATGTCTAATTTGTCTCGTGGCTTCCAGTTGCGTGCTTGAAATCACTGACTCTCCTCTTGTTTCCAGGTGGCTTGCCCTTCCCTCGTAAGCCTCCTGTCTGGTCCTGATTGTCTCTCCCCGGCCTGATTGTGTGCGCGCCTGTGTTCCCCGCCCTCTTTGTATTTGTTCGCCTCTCCCCCTGTCTTGTGCCAGTTGGTTGTGTCTTTGATGACAAGTCGCGGTTTTAGTTCATGTCCACGCTCCCTCGTTTCCGTAAAGCATTTCATTCCCGTTTTTTGACTTTGTTCATTGAGAACTTCGGTTGTGCTTTAAGTTTTCTTTCCTTATTGTTTTCTTTATTGCGATTGTTTTGTTACTCTGATCCGAGTGATCTTTAGTTCGTGATTGTTGTCTCCCCTGTGAAGGTGATTTTTGTGTTGTTACTTTGCTTCAATAAACTTGTACTTTGGTGATTTGGAAAGAGTAGAGTTGTGCATTTGGGTTCCTGAGTCCGGCCTTGTCAGAAACACAACTTTTTCAATAGTATCACTGAAACACTGACAAAGGCAAGCTTAAGCCTTTCCAGACACTGAAGGTGTTTGGATGTTTACAAAGTGCTGTACTGCAAACCAGTTTGAGTTCAACATATGGACCAACAGAGGTTCTTGCCTTTTTATAGTCTCCACATTGCCATGTAATGCAGCCTCGAAAGTACTGTTTTAGCGCGGCGATGATGCTCTATCGATTCCTTGAGTGGAGCTGTGGGTGCTTACAGTGTTGATGTTCACAGATGTCTCCAGGAGGGTTATCCATGTAGCAGGATCTTCAGAAGTAAGATTACCATGAACTGGGGGCATCAGTGTGAGGTTCCTGCTTGGTCTGGTGGCTGTCCTGCTCTCTCCTCCTCCTCCTCCCTTGTTTTTCTTCTGCAGGTTTGTGCGGATGGAGGCGGGCTGGCTCTTCCACTGCAGGCGAGGCACACCTGCTCTAATTCCGCCTATGGCCACCTTCTGTATATAGGCCCAGTGCGTTCACAGCTTCAGTGCCAGAGAAGTCCATGTAACAGGAGGACCTGTGTTCTTCTCGCTGCAGCCTGCACAGTTTGCTCCCAGACTGGTGGTTCCTCCTGAAACCTTTTCCCTTCACCAGATACCTGCTGCTGGTGCTAGCCAGCCGCCTGCCTGTGACCAGCTGCGTCTGGGATTATCTTTGAGAATAAAGCCTTTGTTTTTTACCGGCCGAATCTGAGCTCTGACTCTGCTTTAGTCCCAACTGAAATCTGAACCCGACAACCAGTATAAAAATATGATTTCTACCAACCAGTTTAAATTTTGATAAGAAAAAACATCACAAATTAAAGAACCATCAAAATCAAACCCTGGTTGGGCCTGACTACAGTCCTGCTTCCATATATGTATACCCCTCCATGGAAGTTTTATTGATATTAAAAGGGATGGTTATTGTTGTCCAGCCTAAGATGAGGTGTGAACCTGTTTTAAATAACCTGATATGAGACACATGGAAATATGTTGCTTTGTTGTTTTCCAGCCTGAACACATTGTGCTTTGACTTCAGTGTTTGCTGTACATATACAAGTAAGTGAAACAGAAATTGAACAGTGTTTTGTTAAAGTGTGCTCCATTAAGAACAACACTTCAGGAGTAAATATACAAGTGAATTGTGTAACACCACCAAGATAAGTTAGAAACTGTACCCACACTGTTCAGAGTAGTTTATTATCAACACTGTGCTGGCAGATTCAGCCCTCGTGGAGCAGACTGTTCTAATGCAACAGCCTCAAAGTCTGGGTGTTAAACAAATGACACTGAGTGTTATTTCCTTGATAGTGTAAAGTCTGACGAACACTTGCCAGTGTAGTGTAGTGTACGATATGAACCTCTGGAGCAGAGTTGAACTGACTTATGTTCACTCTGTGGGCGCAGATCAGCAAAATTCTTCTTCGTGGTCAAACTGACTCAGCATTAAATGGACACTGGTGAATTTACTGTTCTCATCTGGAACAGCCAGGAACCAGCTGTCACCGACGTGAGCAGCCACTCAACAACAGCCCTGCCAGCAGCCACCTTGCCACCTTCTCAGAATTCACCCAGACCACACCAGCACCCATAAATCAGCAAAAATCTTGACTTTACAGTGTGTGAAGAACGACGCTAGGTAGCCGCTACCGCGATTGCATCACGATGTAGCATCACCTAAAACGCGATGGGAGGCTTTTCGGGGAAGCTCTTTCCCACGTCACCCGAAGGCACCATCGCTAAGCGCAGGCTGGGCCTCCTGGACCGCCATGCTGTGATATCACGCGTGTCAACGTGTCTTTGCGGACGCCAGGCGCTTGTTCGCCTCCTGCAGCGCACGCCTTCAGCAGGTCCACAGCTGAAACGCTGCATGGTGCACACATTAAGAGAGCGCCCACCCTCTGACGCCTGGGATCAAGAGGTGGAGTTTCAGCTCATTTCTGCGTTTTTCAGGCTGATCGAAACTTTCTAACTGTGTCCAACTGTGTGTGAAAATGAATAATTCTTCTTGGAGGAAAAACCAAAAGCCGAATTATTGTTTTTCTCCTGCTGGTAGTTTGAAAACAAACAAATTTATTCAATTTGATCTAAAACTCACATATGTGCTGTCAAAGGTTTAACAAAGTTCTGCTGTTTTATACTAAATTTATTGAAACTGTTTGACAAACGTGTTTTTAACGACTCTGTTGTTATTTTTTGTTGAAAGTCGTGCAGAATCAACAGACGACGTGGAAACAACATGTGGACAGTATGTGGACAGGGAAACGTCTGATTCCAATCGACAAAGTTGTTGAACAGGCTCCACCAGGCGGTCTGTCCAGCAGCCGGGTTCATCTGGCTCTCTGCTGAACATGCAGGTGTAGCTGAGCTGCCGCTACAGTTATTTCTCTTTGGAGGAACATCTTAAAACAGTGTGTGTAGGACTCTTTCTATGGCAGCTCAGACAGGAGGGTTTGGACGTTTGTGGACTGACTGTGTCCGTGGCTCTTGCTGTTGTTGAGTTGACTCTTCAGCCTGTGGAGCCACCAGCTTCCTGCTGCTACCAGGGAACATAACATCTGGAAGCTACAACGCTGGGGCCAGACGGTGTAAAGCGGAGGATCATTAAATCCTGTGGAGCTCTGCTGGAAACAAGTGCTAAACATAGCCCTCTCTCAACCACTGCTCTTCCTGCAATGAATCAACATCGGTAACTCCTCCCTCCACCTCCTGCTTCTCAAGCGTCACAGCTAGCCCACTCCTGTCTGTTTCTCAGAAATTCCTTCCCCTTCAGATTCCAGTTTGCAGATGGCTGTAACCAACATGGGTGGTGAGGAAATGTGAGCTGCCAGGGCCCTGTTCACTGCAGAGAGACACATGATAAGCTTTAGATCAGACAAGTTAGTAATAAACCGGTTTCACCTCTCTGGAGAAAGGAACTCAGGACAAAATGCTGTCACCGAGAGGAGAAAATGACGCAGAAAGGAGTTCAGCTGGACCGGGAAACCTTCTCCTGTTCGGATCTGTCTGGATCTACCAGATCCGGTGATCGTTCCTGTGGAATACAGCTACTGCATGAACTGTATTAAAGGCTTTGGATGGAGAAGATGTTAAGATGATGCACAGCTGCCCTCAGAGAAGACCTTTGTACTGAGGCTCTGGTCCTGGTGAAAACACCATGTTGGGGCAGCTTTGGTGGAGGAACTGAAGAAGACCGGACTCCAAGCTGCTCCTGCTGATCACTGCTATGCTGACCTGGAAGATGGCCTGTGATGTCTGCACTGGAGGAATCTGAAAGCCCTCAAGTCCTGTCTGGCCTGTCTGGCCTCTAGCACAGAGAAACACCTCCAGCCTCATTATGAATCATCAGGTCCACTGAAGAAACACAAGCTGGTGGAGCTGGCCCAAGAGTTTTTCCAGGAGAACATCTGCTCTCCCTCATAATGTAGTGATGAAGATGTCTCTGTCGCACTGATCAGCAGTGTATCTGTTATCTCTGCCTTGTGGATGAACATAAGGCTACACAGTTTCAGCTGCAGCAGAAAGGACTGAGAGGCAGAAAGAGCTCGAGGTGAGTCGACTGGAACATCCAGCAGAGACGAGGACAGAGAGAAAAAGATGTGAAGGAGCTTTCAACAGGAGGTGGAGGCTATCAATGGCTCTGCTGATAAAGCAGTGGAGGACGCTGAGAAGATACCACTGAGCTGATCCGCCTCAAGGAGAAAAGACGCCGTGATAGAAGCAGCAGTCAGATCCCAGCAGCAACTGGCGGAAGTCGAGTCAAAGAGCTGCAGAGAAGCTGCAGGAGATCACTGAGCTGAAGAGGAAAGACGCTGAGCTGGAGCAGCTCACACACAGAGGATCACACCCAGTTTCTACATTAACTACCCTCACTGTCAGCACTCAGTCCATCTACACACTCATCCAGCATCAGTATCCGCCCTCTCAGCTACTTGAGGATGTGACAGCAGTTGTGTCAGAGCTCAGAGAAACCACAGACCTTTCTGACAGAGACATTACGGTGGACAAACATCTCACAAGACAGTGACTGGAGGTTTATGTTTTTACTGCCACAACCAGAACCAAAGACCAGAGCTGGATTCTGAAATATTCACGCTAACTCACACTGGATCCAAACACAGCACACACACAGCCAGCATATTCGAGGGAACAGAAGAGCAACAGTAATGAGTCAACAACAGTCTATTCTAGTCACCCAGACAGGGATGAGGGCGGAGGCAGGCCCTGAGCACAGAGAGTCTGACTGACGTTGTTACTGGGAGGGAGTGAGAGAGTAGTAGCTTGTGTTGCAGTTCCACATGTTAGAACATCAGCAGAGCAGGAGCTGGACTGAATGTGACGGATCCAATGACAAACTCTGGGCGTTAGGATCAGACAACAACAGTTATAACTTTTGGTTCAACAACATTCAAACCCCAACTTAGGTCCTCGGGTCCTCCAGAGTTGGAGGTACCGACTGCAGAGCAGGTGTTCTGTCCTTCACAGCATCTCTGGTTCATGACTCTCTCTCCACAGAGTCTCAGACCACGCTCACTCAGCCTCTCTATGCTGGACTCGGGTTTTTATTCCTTATTCTGTTGGAGCCACTGCTGAGTTCATTAACCTGAAATAGTCAGAAGTCGCTAGTTTACAGTGAGTTAAACTCTGAGTTTTACATCTGAAACTTATTTTGTCTCTGTTTGTTGCTGATTGTTGGGGCATTTCTTCATTGCAGAGATCAGCTGTCAATCAGACATTGTGGGCGGGCTTTGGCCTCTCTCATTGGTTGTTTTCTCTGACTTCATTAATCGATGCTTTACTGATGGATGTGTAATCAAACTGAATGTGTATGTGAGAAATAAACTGATGGGATTCACAGAGCTGATGGTCAGTTATTGTCCACGCCAACGCTCCAAGTCATGATGTTTCTTGCAGGCAGACCACAGAAGAACAACAGCTAACTTGATGCAGAGCCTGCACATTGTTCCTACTCACAGTTGGTGAACAGTACTCTAGGTGGGGCTGTTTGTGAAATTTAGTTCTGAGATTCTGCATTAATTCTATTTCCAGCCGTATGGTGATTTAAGGAAGTATATGGCTGTATGAAAAGTGTCAAGGAAATATGGTCTCTTGAGACTCAGAGTCTGCAATGTGTCCTGAAGGTTGTTTTCCATGAAAACATGAAGAGAGAGTCAGTGCACCACTGTGTTTTAAACTCCTAATTTCATTGATTTGAAATGGCACAGCGAGCAAATCAGCTGGACAAAGCAAACATCCCTTGTTCAATCTGTCTGGATCTACTGAAGGATCCGGTGACTGTTCCTTGTGGACACAGCTACTGCATGAACTGTATTAAAGGCTTCTGGGATGGACAGGATAAAAAGAAAGTCCACAGCTGCCCTCAGTGTAGGAAGACCTTTGTACCGAGGCCTGTCCTGGTGAAAAACACCTCAGCTGCAGCAGAAAGGACTGAGAGGAAGAAAGAGCTCGAGGTGAGTCGACTGAACATCCAGCAGAGACTCCACAAGCTGCACACCTCACTGCCTCCAGAATCTAAGAATGTGTAGGCTAACTCTAACTATTATACGATAACTAATAACAAACAATGAAACAAACCAGAGCTATGCATGAAGTAAAAACACCTCATCAAGTGTCTTGTAAACAGAAAGATGTTACAGCGTTCCTCTGTAGCCGGTCGGTCCTGCTCTTCCTGTCCAGTGCCCTTTGTTTCTTTGTGGGCGTGTGCTCCACAGATCACTGTATTTTCCATGTAGAGAAGAGGTGGAGTCACTGATCCAAAGTACAAGCTGCACACCTCACTGCCTCCAATTATGACTTCAGAGTCAGCGCTTCTCTTTTGCAGCTGGTTATACAGGAGGTCTACATGTGGCCTGAT
>WARS01000829.1:0-18610 GCA_008933995.1 Datnioides undecimradiatus
GATTTTTGTCTTGCCAGTAGCTCAAAGCAGTATCCCGATGGAAAGCAAGCACTTTTGAACCACCCTCAAACTTTGCATGTTTGTTTTCCTCATCAGTTGAATCTTCCTCGACAGTTGAAGAATAATCCTCATCATTTTCACATTTCTCTTCTTCTCATGACACTTCTTCCGCTTCTTCCACAGGGTTTCAAATGAGAAACTTCTAATGCAGTGTAGCTTCTCTTCATTCTTCAGTCTCAGACTGAAATGTGTCAGGCCCCCCTGAAAGATCAAAGATCACATCAAAGCTCAGTTTGTTTGTTTGTTGTTGTCTTGTCAAGATGTAGGCAAAGGACAATGTTTTTAAATCTGTAGCTTTTAAGTTAATGTGTGTGTGTGTGTGTGTGTGCGTGTGTGTGTGTCTCAAACACACATTATTTCGAAGTGAGGTGTGTGCCTCAGACAGGTGTCATTTGAGGATGACATGTGGGTGTATGTTAGGCAGAGACAGTTTTAGTATTAAATGCATGTTTCTGTGTGTGCGTAAATGTGTCCCTGTGTGTGTGTGCGTGCATGTGAGGGTGCGACTGAGGTCAAAGTAGAGTGACCCGTTGGCCTATTGGCTCACCTGCAGTTGGCCGGGTCACATGGGAAGACCACAGATAATGTATGATTTCATAAATTATACAAAATTCAGTTTAGCTAATGGACAATAATTATGTGTGAGAAATATATTAAGGAAACAGCAAAGTTATTTTCAAGCAATTACATGAAAAAAATAAGATATTTTCTAGAAAACATTTGAAAATGGGACAAATTGGTCCAGAGGAAAATAGAAAAAAGTAAAATAGGACTGACTGCTTTATGTTTTTGAAAAAGAGGCTTAGAATCAAGATTCTAGCTGAGAATACTATCAGACAGGGTAAACAGGACAGATTTTTTTTTTTGATATGAATAAGGAAATACATAGTAAATGTGAATCTTCAACTCTCAACAGCAAAATACATTGACTTGAATTGGACTGATAGTAAAGACTGTCATTTACTAACCAAAACCTTTAGAATCAAGTTTCTTACTGAGAGTAGAATAAAATACACTCATTCAAAGTAAAAGCAGTATTTTCCTTATGAAAGCTGTTACAGTCCAACTCAGAATACTGTGCATCTTGATAAATATGAATGCAAAAAGAATTTGGTATCAGTAAATCTTAAGATTTAGGAAATACACAAATGTGCACCTTCATCTTGAAGCAGTAAAATATACTCATTCAAATACAACTGGTATTGAATGCTGTCATTTCTAAGAAAGGCTTTTAGATTAAATTGTAAGGCTTAAAAAGTTGTGTAACCGTTCAAACATGAATGCAGACTTACCGTGATTATGATCTGTGGTCAGATGTAGGACATGTACAGTAAATTAGTAGTTTAAACTGTCATAGGTCAAATACTTTATCATTCAAATAAAAATGTAATGTTATGTTGGCAGGCAACTTTGAAATGCATCGTTTAAAAAAATAGAATACCTTGTCATGGTTGTCAACTCCCTTGTTGTTCTGGTTGTATTCCGAAAGATTTGGGGATTCTTGTCATCCCTGGAGCTCCCAGCAGTGTCCAGATGAGTGTTCTTTAGGATCACATTCCAACTTTTTTGGGGGACAATAGAAAACAAGAGCATGTGCCTCAGTGAAACTAAATACACAATTAAAAACCACTGATACAGAAATCGGTCATTTGCCATTTGGATTATGTTCCAACGGTGAATAGTGTGCTTCTGGATGAATATGAAGGCAAACAAAGATTGGTTTCAGTAAGTCGACACGTTAAAGAAATACAGACAAAATGTGATTCTTCAGCTCAGACCAGTAAAACGCATTCACTCTAGTGGTGTGCGATACTGGAAGGTTTGGTATTGATTTGATACCACGTAAATACAGGGACAGTATCGCTGATACCGATACTTTTTAATAATTAAGGTTGCTGCATAATCAAATTGTTAAATCTGAATGATTTGTCATGACCTTTAAGTGTTTATGTGATTTTTCCTTTGGATGATTAATTAGTTAAAACCCAGGACAGAATTTGATAGAAGTTTATAAATAAGGGGGGAGGAGGAGCAAAGTGCGCATGCTCCATGCTGGGAAAGGAGTGGAATTTATACAGACAGAGACAGCCAGGTCGTCTCTGTGACGAAACCGTAGCAGTGCATACAAGACCTCATACATGATCTCATTACACTGATATTGATCAATATCAATACCAGCGTTGGTATCAATAGTATCGATATTTGGATCAATCGGCCCACCATTAATTCACACAAATAGAACCAATAGTAAATGCATCATCATATCCGATGAAAAGCTGTTGGAATCAAGTGTCTACTAAATACTGTGCATTTTGGTGTTGTTGAAGGGAAAATGAGTTTAGTTTGAGTAACTCTTTAGATTTTGAAAATATCCAGTATATCTGATTGTTCAGCTCATAGCAATAAAACGCACTCATTGAAATGGGCCCTTTCGCATTAGCTGTCATTGTCTGAATAAAGCTGTTAGAATCACGTTTCCAAATCAGAATACTGTGCATTTTCATGTTGTTGAAGGGAAAATGAGTTTGGTTTGAGTAAGTCTGCAGATTTTGAAAATACCCAGTAAATCTGCTTCTTCAGCTCACAACAGAAAAAAGCACTTCCTTAAATGGGCCCTTTCACACTAACTGTCATTGTCTGAATAAAGCTGTTAGATTCAAGTTTCCAACTCAGAATACTTTGCATTTTGATGTTGTTGAAGGGAAAATGAGTTTGGTTTGAGTAAGTCTGCAGATTTTGAAAATACCCAGTAAATCTGCTTCTTCAGCTCACAACAGAAAAAAGCACTTCCTTAAATGGGCCCTTTCACACTAGCTGTCATTGTCTGAATAAAGCTGTTAGATTCAAGTTTCCAACTCAGAATACTTTGCATTTTGATGTTGTTGAAGGCAGCAAGAGTTTGGTTTGAGTAAGTCTACAGATTTTGAAAATACCCAGTATATCTGCTTCTTCAGCTCACAACAGTAAGACGCACTCACTCAAATGGTCCTTGTTGCAAAAGCAGTCATTTTGTTACAAAAGCTGTTAGACCCACGTTTCCATCTCAGACTACTGTGCATTTTGATGTTGTTGAAGGGAAAATGAGTTTAGTTTGAGTAACTCTTTAGATTTTGAAAATATCCAGTATATCTGATTGTTTAGCTCATAGCAGTAAAACGCACTCATTGAAATGGGCCCTTTCGCATTAGCTGTCATTGTCTGAATAAAGCTGTTAGAATCACGTTTCCAAATCAGAATACTGTGCATTTTCATGTTGTTGAAGGGAAAATGAGTTTGGTTTGAGTAAGTCTGCAAATTTTGAATATTCTCAATTAAACACACTCAGTAAAATGTCCCTTGTCTGCAAACCGTGTCATTTTAAATTATAGCTGCTAGATTCAAGTTTCCAACTCAGAATACTGTGCACATTTCATGTTGTTGAAGGGAAAATGAGTTTGGTTTGAGTAAGTCTGCAGATTTTGAAAATCTCCAGTATATCTGCTTCTTCAGCTCACAACAGTAAATTACACTCACTCAAATGGACCTTTTCTCACTACCTGTTATTGTCTGACAAAAGGTGTTAGTTTCAAATTTCCAACTCAGGATACTGTGCATTTTGATGTTCTTAAAGGCAACAGGAGTTTGGTTCAGCTCACAACAGTAAAGGGAAGTTCTAAAGATAACACTAGAAATACATTGCAAATGAGCTTTGATTGAAAGGATAGTCACGCCCCCATGGGGCCATTTTGTGTACTGTTTGTCCTCTGCTCAGATCAGTAAAACACACTCACTCAAAAGGGCCCTTTCACAATAGCTGTCATTGGCTGAATAAAGCTGTTAGAATCAAATTTCCAAATCAGAATACTATGCATTTTGATGTTCTTAAAGGCAACAAGAGTTTGGTTCAGCTCACAACAGTAACACACTCTCAGTAAAATGTTGCCTGTCGCAAACAGTGTCATTTTTAAACAAAAGCTGTTAGATTCAATGTCCAACTCAGAATATTGTGTATTTTCATGTTGTTGAAGGGTGAATGAGTTTGGTTTGAGTAAGTCTGCAGATTTTGAAAATATCCAGTATATGTGTTTCTTCAGCTCACAACAGTAAATTACACTCACTGAAATGGGCCTTTTCTCACTACCTGTCATTGTCTGATAAAAGCTGTTTGTTTTAAATTTCCAACTCAAAATACTGTGCATTTTGATGTTCTTAAAGGCAATAAGAGTTTGGTTCAGCTCACAACAGTAAAGGGAAGTTCTAAATATAACACTAGAAATACATTGCAAATGAGCTTTGATTGAGAGGATAGTTGCTCCCCCTAGTGACCATTTTGTGCACTGTTAGTCCTCTGCTCAGATCACAAAAGCAGTCATTTCCTAACAAAAGCTGTTAGAATCAAGTTTCCAGCTCAGAATAAGTTGCATTTTCATGTTGAAAGGAAAATGAATTTGGTTTCAGTACTTTTTCAGATTTTGAAAATATAGAGTATATCTGCTCTGTGAAAGCAGATATACTCTATATTTGTGAAAGCAGATATTCCTTTTCAGCTCACAGTAGTGGGGTCCTTATTGCACTTGTCCTACAAGTGTTTCTTATTTAAAATTTTCCTAACACAGGACAAGTACAGAGACATAGCCATAGCAAAAGACATGTTGAAGGTTTAGATCTAGTACTTGTTGAAAACACGTCATCAAGATCTTATGTGAGAGAAATAGTCAAAAGACAAATCAGGACCTGCACAAATTTCTAGGGCTGCTGAACTTGACACACATCAATCCCTAACAGTTGAGGGAAGGATTAAATGAATTCTTTCTGTAACATCTACAATTTTATAATTAAAGAAATCAGTAAAGTCATTGCCGTTGAGAGTTGGCTCAACAGAGCTATGACCCTTTGTCAGCCCAGCTACAGTACTAAAAACAAACCTGGGGTTGTTCTTATTTTCCTCTAATAATGAAGAGCAATGGGCATTTCTTGCCTTACAGAGGGCTTTTTTGTACGTTATGAGACTGTCTCTCCAGGCAAGGTGGAAATCCTCTAAGTAAGTGGATCACCACTTACTTTCCAACTTTTGTGTGATCTGCCTTAAAGCACGTGCACTGCAAATCACTGCAACTGCAAATCATACCATAGAGTGACCTTCCTCTGGTTAATGACCTCCTTTTTCTCTGTTGTATTGGTGCATGGCATTGAAGCTAAAAGAGACGGAATCATTTCCTTAAGTTTGGTAACAGCACTGTCAGAGAGGCACCTACTGTTAGTTTTCCTCCCAAATGCTGAGTAGTTCATGATTGTAAATTGAAATGCTATTAAAAATGGTCAGATAAAACATGGTTTTGGGGAACTACTATTAAATGTTCTGTTTCTAAACAAGATCGAGTGTGTGATTAAAACAGTGAGTTGGTTTGTTAACATTTTGAGAAAATCGAGTTTAATACAGAGTTTAATGCGGTCTTAAGACTGTCATTGTCAGCATCTACATGAATGTTGAAGTCACCCAGTATAATTACTTTATCTGAACTAAGCACTAGTTGATAAAAAGTCGGAGAATTCAGATAAAAATTCTGAGGAAGAAGCAGGCGGATGATACACAACAACAAATAGAGCTGTTTTTTCTATCTTATAATTTGGATGCAAGAAACTGTGAATGAGACTTGAGAGGGACAGTGCACACAAGAAATATTTTAAAAATATCAAATCTAAAAAATATATCAGTGGAAGGAAAAAATATATTCAGCAGACAATAAATATATACAACAGACAGACAATAAGTGGGTGAAATAATAAATATATATAAATACCAGTGGAAATATATATATGCGTTTACAGTATATGTTATTGCACATGTTGATATTGTTATTGCACATAAATCTGTAGCTGCATGTGGTGAGTGTCTACTGAGAGCAGGCTTGATTGAACAGTCTAACTGCAGCAGGAAGGAAGGACCTGGCACTGTGGATAGATCAGCCTGTCACTGAAGGAGCTCTCCAGAGATGCTACAGTGGAGTGTAGGGGTGTGAGGTGTTGTTCATGAGGACTGACAGCTTCACCATCATCCTCCTGTCTCCCACCACCTCCACTGGATCTAGGGGGCACCCCAGGACAGAGCTGTCCCTCTTGACCAGCCCATTCAGTCTGTTCCTGTCTGCAGCTGTGATGCTGCTCCAGCAGACTAGTCTGTAAAAGATGGCTGATGCCACCACAGAGTCATAAAAGGACTTCTGCAGTGCTCCCTGCACCCCAAAAGACCTCAGTCTTCGCAGCAGACGAAGTCTGCTCTGGCCTTTCTTAAACAGAGCATTTACATGGTTTGACCAGTCCAGTTTATTGAGGTGAACACCCAGGTATTTGTAAGAGTCCACAGTCTCAATGTCCGTTCCCTGGATGTTCAGCAGTGTGTGAGAAATGCCTGTGAAAATCCACCACCATCTCCTTGGTTTTCCCAGTGCTGATCTGGAGGTGGTTTGGCTGGCACCAAACCACAAAGTCCTTGTTGAGTTCTCTGTACTCCTTGTCATCCCCATCCATGATGAGGCCGACAACTGCGGAGTCGTCAGAGAACTTCTGCAGATGGCAGTTCTCAGTGTAGTATGTGAAGTTTGCAGTGTAGACCGTGAAAAGAAAGGGAGCCAGAATTGTCCCTTGCTCCAAAATCCAGTATGAGAGGTGGTGGTTCACCCCGGCTTGCTCCAGTGTATCCCTCGGAAGTTTGGGCTGGATGGTGTTAAAAGCACTAGAGAAATCATAAAACATGATTCTCACAGTGCTCCCAGCCTTCTCCAGGTGAGAGAGTGCTCTGTGATGGAGATAGATGACAGCATCATCCACTCCAACGCCAGGCTGATAGGCGACCTGCAGCGGATCCATCGATGGCCTCACCAAAGGTCGCAGATGGATAAGGACCAGCCCCTCCAGGGCCTTCATCAGGTGGGATGTAAGGGCCATCAGCCTGTAGTTGCTGAGATCCTTGGAATGCGGGGACTTTGGCACTTTGGTGCAGACGGGGATGATTGCAGCTGTGGGACCTGGGCGGGGGGAGGGATTGATGTCTGTTCAAATCTACTGAAGTAGATGTTCAGGTGTGAGTTTGACACCTTGTGACCTGAAAGGGTTTTTAGACCCCTCCAAACTCCCCTGGTGTCATTCTGCTGCAGCCGTTCCACCATCCTCCTCCTGTAGCAGTCTTTCCATTCTCTAATTTTCCTTCTCAGCTCCTTCTGCACTCCTATCAGCTCCTCCTTGTTTCCTGTCCTAAAGGCCCTCTTTTTGTCCTTAAGCAGAGCCTTTATGTCAGGAGTAATCCAGGGTTTGTTGTTAGGAAAACACCACACAGTCCTGGTGGGCACAGTGTTTTCCACACAGAAGTTTATATAGTCCGTGATGCAGTAAGTGAGACTGTCAATGTCCTCCCCATGGTCCTCACAGAATACGTCCCACACAGTTGAGTCAAAACAGTCCTGAAGAGTTTCTTCAACTCCTTCAGACCATCTCTTCACTGTGCGGGTGGGGTCAGTTGTCTGTGTACAACAGATATACAACAGTATGGTAGTCAGTTGTCTGTGTCTATCTGATCTACCCAGAGGAGGGAGAGGAGATGATGTGTATGCCTTCTTAGTGTTGGCATACAACAAGTCCAGGGTTTTATTGTCTCTGGTATGGCAGGTAATGTTTCGGGTGAAGGTGGACAGAGTAGAGGATGAAGAGGCATGATTAAAGTCCCCAGAGATAAGGTGGAGAGCATGTGGGCGCTGTGTCTGCAGCCTGCTGGTGACTGAAAACAGGACATCACAGGCTGTGCTGGTGTTGGCAGAGGGGGGAACATACACCGCTACTGTAATAACATGTGAAAATTCCTGTGGTAGATAATAAGGCCTCATACCAACCGCCAGCAGTTCAATGTCCTTACTGCAGAGTTGTTCTTTAATAGTGATGTTACCACCACCATTACACCAACTATTGTTCACAAACACCGCCAGACCTCCACCTTTCCTCTTACCACTCTCCTTCATCCTGTCCACCCTCACCAGTTGAAATCCCTCCACCGCCGTGTGTAAGTCCGGTTGTAGCGATGTCAGCCATGTCTCTGTGAAGAGCATGGTGCTACATTCCCTGTAGTCCCGCTGGTGCCGGGTCAGCGCCGCTAACTCATCCATCTTGTTGGGAAGAGATCCAAATCCAATTATCTATAAAGGCCACATCATTTGCTGGACACCACCTAGACAGCCAGTGATGGAATGACGACATGTGCTAAACAAGTTGTCACTTCAGAAACAGAAGGCCAAAACAAATAAATAAACAAAAAAAAAGTTTTGTCAGTTTTGTCTTTGGATGTCTACCCCACTCTCCCCTATCTCATAGAATTTTCCAAAGACTTTCAGAGTCATGTTTTTTGTTGTCAATTTTTCAGGCTCTTGCTTTTGGATTGTTAGCTAAGGAATAGCTTTGAAGCCAAGACTTGACATAGTCATCTGGTCTCAACTTTTTCAGTGGAGGGCAAACACACTTGATGAAAAACAAGGCTGACATGCTTTTTACTTCTAGGGAGCTTCTAGTTATGGTTAAAATGTTCGTCTGACTAAGCCGTTGCTCACACTCTGTGGAGATGACCAGCGTGTTCACTGCTTGAAGCAAGGGTTTCAGCTCTTCTGGTGCTGGTGGCTCCATTTCATCAACAGTTTTGAGTTTGACTATGTCAAACACCATTGCTTCTCTGTTTACTAGGCAGGCAGCCCATTCTTGTCTCAATACTAGCAGCCAAGGCATTGTTAGATCCCGAGCTACCTCTCAACAGAGGTACAGGTCCAGCTCTCCATTTCAAAGGGTTAAATCCTCATTTTCTCAACACTAAGGTTTGATATAGGAAAATGAAGATTGCAGCTGGTGTAGGGGACTCGCCTAGCTTCTCACTACCTTCATCCGAGCGTCTACCCTGCTTCCTCTGAGCCAATGTCAGACTGACTAGCCCTAGAGACTAACCTTGCCTCAGCCACGCCCGTTCACGGCAGCTCCCCTAATTCGGATCCGGGCTCTTGTTACTACAGCTAGGATATGTTTTAGTGGCCTGGATTAACGGCCCCAAGGGTCAGATTATACACACTGACTAGAGTAACCTATAAGAGCTAATTAGATGAATTACACACCTCCCATTAAACTTTACCAATATTCATAATAATTCAATGTCCAGAATTCTTGTGTCTTTCTACTTCATTGTATTTATTCAGCAACTTTAGCAAGGGCAAGCAACAGTTTTAATTATCAATCACTCTTAACAAATCTTCAGAATATAATCTCTAACAATAATAATCGACTGTTACTAATCAATAAAAATTATAATCACTGAGATGGAGTGAAAAGTCATTTGGCCAAAACAACTCATCCTTGTCCACTCGTCCTGGCATCCTCGGTGAAACTTGTGAACTTGTTCAATTCCAGTACCCCTCAGGTTTGCACAGTTCTTGTAGACAGTGTGAGGGAAAACGACATTTCTCCAGAAACCCCTTCAGCCTTTAATCCATGGCTTGTTGACTAAGCAACTTCTTCCTCTTTTACTCGTCTTTTTATACCCTTTATCTCCGTCTTATATGGTAGATGTCCAATGAGGGCTTAAGTACAACATCGTACGATCAACTCTCCACCCATTAGTGGAAAATTCCAGTAACTTACTCATAACCTTCTGACCATTTGACTTCTCCTTTTTGTCCTTCTGTCCTCACTCCACCCTGTCCAGCTTGAGGACATCAGGAAGCTTCTGCCATCTGTTCGGTTCATTGCTTAATATTTCTCAATACTGATCTCTCTCCTAACTTCAATACTTCCTCATTTTCTTATAATTCACATTATGATTTTTAAAACATTCTTATAATCATTTTACAATCAATTCAACTTAATACAACATTTTGTATGTCATATTTCTTTCACACAATCACAATTATTCGTTCATTCTTAGGTTACTTATTACAATCAATATTTCTCATTTGGTTGTTAGTTATACATTCACTGTTAGTGCTCTTACATGTCTTAGTGCAGCTGTTTTTAGAGTCCTGTGCGTTCCTTCTCTTCACGCCGCTATCCGCAGCGTGATCAGGTCTTGCATAGGGGTTATCGGTGACAGGGTCGGTGGTTCAGGGGAACCCCTCCATTGGTCGATGACCAGGAATTCATCCAAGCATGGTGTTCTCTCTCCTGTTTCTGGGCTTACAGTGATAGTATCTGATGCCATATCTTCTTCTTGATTCAGTGGGGCTTCAGCCATGTCACTCATTTCATGCATTCCTATGGTTGGTTCACTTAGCCAGTCTTCAAAATGATTTACTGTGGGATCATTTAAGGGAATTTCTGGCATACTCACAGACCTTGCAGCTGGTTTAGGGTCATTGGGAGCTTGAGGACTGGTGACACTTCCCTCAACGAGCTCTTTTACAGCCTCTTCCCAATACCACATCACTCCCGTCCCCTCAGTTTGGGTTCCCTCTTCACGGGTCATTGCCTTCTGTTTCTTCCAATCGGTGGGTGTTTCCAAAGCAACCAGTCGCGGGCCGATCGCTGCCATTCTGCAGTCCGTCAGGTGGGCTGTCGATACCCGTGTTCCATCTGGAAACCTCCACATTTTGGTATACACACCATATCTGACGTATCCTTCATGGAGTGTTGGTGGGATTATGATCCTTTTCATGGTCTTCAGTGAGTGCCATATTACCTCAGCCTCAATTTCTATTTTCATGGCCTCACACATGGACACCACTGGTATTTCCAGCTGACCCATGCGACAAACTAGGCCATTTGCAGATTGAATGGCAAAGGCCGCCTTGTAGCACTTGTCACACCACAGGGCTGGAGTAACATCCCACAGGTACTTTTCTTTCTTCAGAGTGCTTCCACAGTTGATGCATCCTAATTCTTCCTATATAACACACAGAGTTTTTGATTATTATTTTTGCACAAAAGCAAGCAAGCTTGTAGCCATCAGGCAAGGCTACACTGGGGTGTTTCTTTGGGCACGCCGTTGGGACATCGAGCCCAGCCATGGAGACCGCACGACGGTGGGCGGTGGTGTACCAGGGCTGGCGTCGTTCCTGATTCGGAAGCAGGCAGCATGCGTCATGAACCAGACTACCAACACCGTTTGATCAACCAGGCCTATCCAAAACAGAACCGAAATAGCACCCCAACCTAGGCACCAGAGGACAAGAACGCTGAGTTTGATCAGCCAGCGCCGCCGTCCTATCTCCTGAAGGGCCCAGGCCAGCGACGCAAGATACGCCAGCATCCCCATGGTTATCAGGGCTTCGCACACGACGTTGGCGATTCTCAGTGGTGCGATGAAGATTGTGATCGTATCTAGGGCCATCCAGAGGAGCAAGATTGCTCCCTGAGTGATCCGTACCCGATCAGTTGTCATGACGACTCGTCCTAAGGTGTAGGTGACGAACAGGGACAGGGTCAGGTCGCGCGTCCCAAACCACACGTTGAGGATAAGCATCTTAATACACCCTTGCACCAAGGTTAGGATTCTCCTTGGTTGTATGTTGGTTGAGTCTTGGTTCTTCTTCTTTTGTTCTTCGTCTGCTCCCGTTGAAACCCGGAACCCGAATGGCCTTGGCCGTGCTGGTGCCCGAATCTTATAGGTGTTGTCGCTCCTCCCCCTTCCGGAGGAGGGGTTTCTTATCTTCCTCCTTGGGGGGTCTCCGCCCCCCACATTAACGTAAGGTCGCTTGAATCCCTCCTTTCACCAGTGCCACGCCTATGGCTCCGGTTATGATGAGTGCCAAAATCACCAGCAAATACGGCCATATCTTGTACAACAGGTCTCCTATCCATCCCGTCACTATTTCAAATCCTTTTTCAATCACCTCCGCCACTTCTTCCATCACAGTTACAGCTGCTCCATAAAGCACTCCCCCTACTCTTTCCATAAAGGTGCACTCGTGCTCCGCTGCTCCGTATCCACATCTCATCCAGTGCTCTTCTGGCGATTCGCAGGTTCCATTGTTGTAGATTCGGTTAGGTCCAATCCATTCATACCCAGTAATCTCTTTTCCTTCACACAGGTTTTTCTTAAAAGTATAAGCTTCTCCTAGTATAATGTTCGGGTCGGCCACAAATGGTACAATTTTCCCTACTATTTCTTTCCTCTCTTTCATGCCATGTCCCATTATGGCCCTAGCGCATCCCACTCTAGGTGGAAATGCTCTCCTCCATTTTTCTTTATACTTCTTCCAGACTACCTTCTGTTCATAAGTGCTATACTCTCCCTCATAGTAGCTTTGACAATATCCTTCCCATCCTGATATATTCTGGCAATGCTGTCTGGCTAGGCTCACAGTACAAGTAGTGTTGGTTCTATCACATTTCATCTTCCATGGTCTTGGGCTAACATAAGACATCGGTCCGCTCCACTTACTTGGCCATATGTACCGGTCCTTGGAATAAACAGTGGCGATATATTGATATTTGATCCAGTAGTTCGAGCTCTCTGTTAGGCAGGGGATCACCCACTTTTCCATTTCTTCTTTCTCCAATCCCCACCATGTTGTGTCGTTGTGTCTCGTGTATCCTTCTTTCCAGGCTTGTAGTACGCTTTTAATAGTCCGATTATTCTCCAATTGGCTGCAATTGTTATACCATGTCCCCCATCCCACCTTTATTTGGTCTATAGGGCATTGGGGAGACTTGCCATCACTAACAAATTCCTTGCCGTCTAGGTCTTCAAACATCTTCTTTACTACACATTCATCAATTTTCTGGAAATCACCTTGTGGTACAGACATCAGTTCATCCGGTTTAGGAACTTTCTGAACGTACATGTCGGTCTGGTAAGGTGCTTGCAATCCCAGACCAGTCCATAAATATCCTCTTGGGAAGTTTCCTATGAAATGTTGAAGTGATCGAATCCAGATCCATGGCAACGTGTCGTTGAGCCATTTCTCAGTGTATGCGTTCGGGGTTGTGCCATACCAATTCTTATTGCTCAGATACCAGGGTTTTACAGCTCTAGATATCACCAAATAATTTTGACCAGGGCAGTTCTTCTGTATATTCCAGTAACAAGGATGCAGATACATTAACTGCCTCAGTACACAGTCTCTAGTAATATTCCTGAGTTTCTCTGGGTATAGGTTGGGTTTGAGCTCTGGTTCCAATAACTTTAGCATATTCACCGACTCTGGAGTAGTAATTGGTGCTGCTGTTCCTGGTGCTGGTGTGGTGGTTATGGTGGTAGTGGTAACATTACCTTCTGTTGTGTTTGTACAGCTGGCTGCTTCAGTGGAGACTGTAGGCTGTTGCGTTGGTGTTACTGTTCTCATCTTCTTGACCTTTCTCACCTGAGCGTGTTTACACTTGAGGTTTTCATATCCCCAAAACTTCCAGTTTGGTAATATGGTGTGGCACGTATTGTTTCTATCCGCTGCAGGGAATACAACCTCCTTCTCCCAGTAACCTTCATTCCTTAACCCAGGCAATGGCCTGCATCCCTATGTACAGTACCATGCTGGGTCTCCCATTTCGGCTTTGATACAAGTACAACTCACATTCTTTTCTTCTTTTGCTTGTAATTGTAGCACTCTCAATATTAATCCTTCTTTTTCTGATGATATCCAATCGTACAGGATTTTTGCTCCTTCCGTAGCATTTTCACTTATGGAAATGTTCCATTCTTGCATAGTTTCATTAAACTGCCTTATCCGCTCCGTCTGGTTCGGTGTAGTTTGGTTGTTGTCCCATACCCTGAAGAAGTTCTGTGGTTTCACTGTCCAGCAAACCTGCTGGACCGTCTTGGTATTCCCATGTTGGACCCTGGTATGGGTTAGGGCCCATGGATGATGACCATAATGGTAAAGTATGCTACTCCGGTCAGGGCAACCGTTATCTTGGTACAAACGCTCAAACAAGAAGTCTTTCCATTTCGCTTTGTAATTCGTTTTTTAGTCGGTTCTGGCTGCTGCTCATCAATGACTTCATATTCATTTTCGAAGAGATTCTCATAGGAGCCTTGAAGCCCTTCTTCTCCGCTGACCTCCATCAGCTGTATCTCCATCTTCCCCCAGTTGATCAGGCCCCTTTCGGCCTCTTCGCCTCCCTCGTCGTACTGGCTTTTTCCTTGGATGTTGTTCTACCGGTGATGGGGTTGGTTCACTGTTGCTTGATGATCTGGTAACCCGTCCTCTAATTAATGCCTTATAGATTGGAGACCGGAACCTAAGTTCAGGGTCCAACCCTCTCCACACCCATCTCCAGGACGTCACCACCACATACTCTGGTTTCGGTAGGGGCCCCCCTGCAACTCGTCCATCTTGTAGAAAGCTTGCTAGTTCATCCCATGCCTCCTGAAACTCCGCTCCTTCACCTCTGGTCTGCAAGACTTCTACGTAGAGTGGCTCCGTCGTCAGATGAGATGCTTCCCAATAACGCAGTCGATACCAAAGGTTGCTGATCGGGGGTCGGCCTGCGGACCATATTGGCTTTACCAGGGTTCGCAGATGTAAGTGTTGGTTTTCAATCACATAGTACTTCGGATTCCCTTCTCTTTCTGCCAACTGTCTTTTCATTTCATGACTATTGGTCCAAACCTGTGATCCCCCTACCCAGATATCAACATAAATACCTCGGAGTGGATCGGCATAGTTCGGCCCCCATCTTAACTGGATTTGTCCTTTTTCTGTGGGTACATAAACTGTGTTTAGGATCCAAGGAAATGAGTCAGGGCAGGTTGGCACAGGTTGGGGTCGTATTCTACAGATTGCTGGACGGCGCTCTGCCAAGGCCATCCCATCCAATAGTACAGGGCAATGTACTGTCTGTGATGAAACTGATAAATCTATTTTTCTTCTAAATTCTTGATTGGTACAAAAGTAACCTCCTGAGCCTAATACTTTTCCTGTACTATCAAAGTCTTTCTTCGGCCAATCTAGCCATACTATCTCGTTTGGTAAGTACAGATAATGCGCTCCTCCTCGCGCTCCTTTAATCCCTGGGCAATTTCGAGTAATCGGGTCAATCAATACTCCTCGTCTCAACATACCTTTAGGTCGTTCAGCCATTGATGCTCAGCAGTTTTGACTTCTTTTTTTAGTTCAGTTTTAGGCTTGGGTGTCCTCCTTGGACCCCTTGCGTCTGGAGAACTTCTTCTTAAGCCAGGCCTTGAAGCGTTTTACTGGTATTTCTTCTTTTTCTTCTGATGTCTCAGGTACAGGCGCTGGTTCATCAGGCAACACCATCACTTCTGCCCCAAACGAGTATATTCCTTTGAATGGAACAGTTACCATCTGGGTTGCTATTCTGACCTTTACTGTCTGGTACGGCCTTACGGGCATGGCTGCTCTGCTAGCCACTCCTCCCGGCAGCTGCATGACTCCTCCTCTTCTCCATTCCTCAGGCGTGATGTAGAAGTCTGCACTCTTGCCTTTGGCCTTAGCTCCTGGATTTCCCCATGCATCTAATCCAGTGACGCAGTAATACAAGTTGGTACCTCTTGCTCCTTCTTCCCTAGGGACATCTGGGAGGTCTTCCAGTGGAATGTCAGGATTTAGGGCTACTTCTCTTATCAGCCTGCCCCAAGTTGTTAGCTCCCATGGGCCTTCCCAGCCATCAGCTACAGCCTGTTCCCTGGCGTCGTCAGGGAGTCGTTCTAATCCTGGTGTGTAGCCGGGCCTTGCTGGATCACGGAACACTCTGAACACCAGTGAGGTCTGACTTGTGGCAAATGGAGGGCTCACCACTTCTCCATACTGCGGGTCATAAGGCCACCCTTGCTGGATAGCTTCGTGTAACGCTGTTCCCAGTCCCCTGGTCATTCCTGTTACCTCATAATGAGGTTCAGGTCTGGCCATGCACAGCGTAGGGTACAAAGCGGGTGCTGATGGACCGGCAATTTCATGCCTCTGTGGCTCTTGCTCCTCACACCACTGGGGTGCCTCCGCAGTCACAGTTGCTTCCACCCGATCTTCCCTTCTGGCTGTAGGTTTAAAAGTTTCCAGAGGGTCTAAGAAGCGCCTTACTTGCCATCCTCTAGCGTAGCCCGCTAGTAGCAATATTCCTGCTCTGAGCTGGATGGAACAGCTGAAGCAGTAATCGATGAGTTTTCCGTCCCACTGGCAGGTGCAATCCGATGTATCCAGCTTGGTTCCCCTCAGGTCCCACTGCGTTAGGATTGTCAGTCGCGGCAGTGTTGTGATTCTGCACACTCCACATACATAAGCATCCATTACCTTTACTGGCTTGTAATGCATTCCTTTGAACTCACCCTTCGCCCCATCAGGCTTGGTGGGCTTCTCGCTTCCTGGTCCTTCCCACTGGACCGTTAGTGAGGATTGCTTGAGGCAAACCACACACTTCTGACAGGAATCCTCTCTTAGCGCACTCCAACTTTCTCAGTCCTCTGCCTGCCCAGAATCCTGTAGTTGTTCTTCGTAAAGCTACTACCCCTTGGACAGTGGCCAGTCTGACATAGGGCGGTATGGGTTGTGTGTTACTGGCCATTTTTAGTTCCTGGTTCTCTTCTAGTTTGGAATTGGTTTAAGCTGTCCAACTCCCTGGACTCCTCTCTTTTTCAATAATACTGTATTACTATCTAGTATTTTCTCTACTGTATCACTCTCTTCGTACTTGGCTTTAATGGCAGTGTTGGTCGGACGATCTCTGGCTTTAATCCACACCTTTTGTCCAACGCAGAATGGTACTCTTAGCTCAGGGATTTCCTTTTTATCCTCATGTTCCCGCCCCGTTTCTTGTGACGTAAATGGGCGGCGATTCAACTCTTCTGAGGGGGAGGAACGATCAGCTCGATGCCTATCATTCAGAGCTCTCCCAATGTCTAAAGCTTTAGTACTCCATTCCTTGGTGTTAGCATTCTTCCCTATCCAATTTTTGACCAGTCCAATGGTTCGCTCCACCACCCCATTGGCTTGTGGCGTATAGGGCGGGCGAGTACACCCTCATGACCCCATTTTGTTGACACCACTGGTCCACTTGGGCATTGCGGAAATGCGTGCCGTTGTCTGTCCTTAGCTCTTTAGGCACTCCTAAAATGCTACACACCTGATCTAACATTCCGACCACACTATTGCCATTTGCTTTCTTCACTGGTTTGACTACTACAGACCCTGACATAGAGTCAACAAGCACTAAAAGGTATTTCTCACCGGCTCCCTGGAAACCAGAGTTGCTGCTTTTCCAATTCCCTCTGTGTGGGTACGGTGCCTGCATGGCCAAGCGCTTCATGTACAGCCTTCACCACATCCACTACAGATTCTTCTGGGACCACCTTCCCTCTAGGTGTCTTATCCCACTTCTCGACGCCGACAAAGACGATTTTCCTCTGTTGCACGTAGTGGTCTACTTCATCATTCCCTTGCCAATGTGCTCCCTCTCGCCCATGAGCTTTCTGATGAATCACATCTAGGTCCATAGTAAGCCTTAATTCCGCTATCGTTTTCCACAAATCTCTGTGAGCCACTGTTTTACCTTTGGCCCCCTCGAACCCGTTTTCTTCCCAGATATCGAGATCTTCTTTCAGGGCCTGGGCACAGTAGTGGCTATCAGTTATTATCCTTGCTCTTTTTACCTTCCTTTTGCCTAGCTCCAGGAGTCCCTCCAATATTGCAGTTACTTCTCCCGCTTGGGCACTCCCTGGTACTCGGCCTTTCTGTCGGTGTTTTTCTTTTCCGTCTTGCTTAAGAATGTAACCCCAATAAGCTGTATTGTCTTGTCCTTTCCTTGAGCCATCTGTGTACAATATCCACTCGTATGGCTTTTCCTCTGTCACGTCCGGTTTTTGAGTTTTCTTGGAAACTGATTGTGCCGGTCCTATTTCCAGATCGGGATCAAGTAGTATATCTTCCCATCGTCCCCATCTTGTGTTAGTGGCTTTGGTGCTCTCAATGGTTCCTTTCCTCAGAAACTTATGCACTTGACTTTGGGTGATGACCTTAATTCCCTGGCCTTGGGCTAGTTCTTTCAGAACCCCCCAATACTTAGCCAGTACTGCCAGTTCTTTTTCTTCCTGTGGATATTTCTTCTCTACAGCTGACAAGGTGTAGCTCCACAAGGTCACCATTCCCCCTCCTTCATTACTCACTTTCACCATTGCATCTTCACCATCACAACTTACTTCAGCTACCAGCCTGGCTGTGAGACTCCTTGGTTCTAGCCTAACAGCTTCCTGAATAGCTTCTTTCAGCTTCTCCAGATTCTGTTGGTCTGTCGCTGTCCAGATCCACCTCTTGTTACAGTTCTGACTTTGATCATCATCTTTCTTCTTAAGGCATGCATATAATGGTTTAGCATACTTCTGATAACTTGGAACATGATCTCTTACATAGTTACACAGTCCTAGAATCTTTTGTAGTTCATTTTCTGATGTTGGTGGGGTGATTTGGTCCAGCTTCTCACGATATCCCTCTGAGAGTCCCAAGTCCGTGGCTACCTGGAACCCCAGATAGTTTACTCGAAACTGTCCAAACTGACATTTCTTCAAATTGAGCTTTAATCCGGCTTCTGTAATCCTTTCCACCACTTTTTGCAGCTTGTCCAAATGTTCTTCTTCTGAATCATCTGCGATGAACACATCATCAAT
>WARS01000831.1:0-11212 GCA_008933995.1 Datnioides undecimradiatus
GGAGCCAGGATAAAGTTGCTCTGTTCTGTGTAGGGCATCATAAAATAACCTAGTGGAAAAATAATCACAATCATAAAAATAATAATGGTGAAGATATTTCAGTCTTGAAACTATGAATTTCATCATTAGTATCAGCAACAGTATATATGTATTTGATCGAACACACATATATATGGTGCCCCCTCCCCTCCTCCATCTCCCAGTGGTCTGAAATGTCGCTTTAATCATAAGTTAGCCTGCCTATGCATAACCAGCTAACATTAGCTGTTGTTGTCAGACCTTAATCCTAAGCCTTTCTCATATTGCAAATAAGTGATGCTAGCTAGTAGTGTAGTGTCTTTACTGGGTGAAGATATTGGCTAATGATTAATTTAACAGAAACATGGTTAAACCTTTCTCTGTGATAGATAGGCTAGCAATCCCTCCTACTTCAGGCTAAGCGCTAGCATGCAGCATACCATCATAACTTGTTTACACAGCATTTAGCAAAGTTTAGTTAGCATGTCATATGTATTTGAGAACATTTATTTGGTGTTTGCACTGTTTAAGGTGGACATCTAGCTAGCAGAATACAGACCAACACTAACTAACAGTGTGTAACACCGCCATGTGTCACGATATTCAGACCTGTTTAAACATGGCTGGTAGAGTTATGACGTTCACGAACGAACCAACTCTATTGACCGGCTCTTTAACACGAATGATGGGAACCGAGTCGCAGTTACGAGAAGATCTTTCTTTGCTGTGTTTCACAGAGTGGGAACAGGATCCCACATTACTGACCAAACACTATTTTCTATAACCTGCCACTTGAAAGATTTTTCACAAAATATTATTGTGAGTTTTTCCTGTATTGTTAAAAAAGTTCTTGTGTGGAACATTTTGCACTAAAAGCTGTTTAGCATGGAAGTTCATTGTAGCCTGCTTAGTTTTTTATTGTGCCACAACGTTTTTTAGCTGTGGCATGAATAATATGACTCAAGGTAGCTTTATTTACACACGCACGCACACATACACACACACATATTTTATGCAAATGGTAAAATGGTGATCTCACTGTCAATGCAGAGGCATATGACGCAACCTACACACACACACACACACACACACACACAGATTTGTGACACACACACACACAGATTTGTGTGTGTGTGTGTGTCATTTACTGTCAGAGAGGGCGGGGAAGAGCAACACCACAGAACAGACGGAGACATTAGAGGAGCTGCTGCCGCTGCTGGCGAAGTTCGCACGTGGGAATGCACGGAACGGTTTTATTGTTTCTTCCGCCTTTAATGTGTGAGTACTAGTTTTTTCTTCTTGTGTCCGTGATGCCACAGTCTGTGCTGCTTTATTTAAACAGAAGCCGGAAGCTTTTTATTTACCCCTGACTCGCGTTAAACCCCGCAAAGTGGCCCGAAGAGACAAGTGTAGATAATAGATTTGGGCTGATTATTGATTTAACTTCATTAAACTTTATTTATTAACATAAATAATACCGCAGAGCGCAGTTTTGACTGCAGTCGCTTGTTCCCGGTTGGTTCAGTGAGGCTGAGCAGCAGAGGGATGAGCGTATGTGCAGGTGGAGTTTGGTTGACTGAAACAGAGCGTAATGAGTTTTTATTTATTTTTAAACTTTATTCACAATAGATGTCACATACAAATTCTATAAACAAAAAGAAAAAAACAAGCGTCAAACTAAAATAAGTACAGAACATATATGCCAGGAGTCCACTCTTTGGAGTTTAACACTTCAAATAACATTTAATTCTCTTTAGATGTTAAATTGTTGTTGTCTCTTGGTTTTCCACATGTTCCGGTATGAGTCCGTGTTGAGTTCAACAGTGACTTGTTCACAGCGGGGTTTGGAGCCAGACCATTCAAGTGAATGGGTTCAATGAAAAAACAGGTGAAATGAGGTTTCTCTGTCTAACTCGCAAAAGTCGCATGTGTAATCTACTTTTAATTCAAATCTTTCTAAAACTTCTTTGACAGGATGAATTCAGTGTAAACCCTTAAAAGTCACTTTGTTACAACCCGGAATCTGTGCGTGGCCGTGTTTGTATGCGTGTGTGAATACTGTACATGTACTGTACACACCTACACGTACATTGCCTAGGTAAGCGTGTCTCTTTATACAGTATGTGCCAAATGTGAGAGGGAAAAGGGTGCGCTCTCCCATTGTATCTGGCAGTGTACTGAAATACAACAATCTGTCAGGACTTGGCTATGGGGTGAGAGCAGGACCCAGACGCAGGCAGGTACAGGGATGCAAAAGATCTTTTAACAGTTTATTAAAAGGCTTAGGCTTACAGATGGTCAAGGCAGGCAGGGTCAAAAACCAAGGTAGTCAGTCAGAACAAGGCGTGGGAAGTAAAAATCCAAAAACGCAAAACTCGAAATTCAAACTCAAAATGATCTCAAGGGGACAGACATGGAAACATGGCAGGAACATGGCAAACACATGAGCTCTAACTTAACAATGCAGCGACAGAGAACAAAGGCAACGGCATAACTTAAATAGACAGGGGAGGGCAGCAAAACGAGACACAGGTGAAATCAATGGACTAATCAAGATCAGGAAACAAGTAGACAAAAACACACCAGGGAAACAACCTTTCAAAATAAAACAGGAAACAAACTCAACTCAGAACCATGACAGAACCCCCCCCCCCCCCCCAGTCCAGAAAAATCAGGGGGTCAGACTGTGACGTAGAGCAATGACTGAAGCTGAATTGGTCCGGAGGCCGGGCCGGAGGGCGACGACGAAGGACAGGCCTCTCCGGAGGACGGGCAGGAGGCGACGACGTAGACAGAGCCTTTCCGGAGGACGGGCAGGAGGCGACGACGTAGACAGAGCCTTTCCGGAGGACGGGCAGGAGGCGATGACGTAGACAGAGCCTCTCCGGAGGACGGGCAGGAGGCCGGCCGCAAAGACTTAACCTCTCTGGAGGTTCTGACCTGGCACTGGGAGCGCTAAGGGCACTAGGGGCACTGGGAGCGCTAAGGGCACTAGGGGCACGGGGAGCGCTAGGGGCACTAGGGGCACGGGGAGCGCTAGGAACACTTGGGGCACGGGGAGCGCTAGGAACACTTGGGGCAAGGGGAGCGCTAGGAACACTTGGGGCAAGGGGAGCGCTAGGGGCACTTGGGGCAAGGGGAGCGCTAGGGGCACTTGGGGCAAGGGGAGCGCTAGGGGCACTAGGGGCAAGGGGGGCACTAGGGTTACTTGGAGCACTTGGGATACTTGGGACACTAGGCATACATGGGACACTAGGGGCACTTGGAGTACTAGGGACACTAGGGACACTTGGAGTACTTGGAGCACTAGGGACACTAGGGACACTTGGAGCACTAGGGACACTAGCAACTTGAGTTGGACGGGCCACCGTCCCCGACTGGGCACGCGGAGCAGGCACTGAATGCACTGTCAACAGGAGACGAGGTGCTGGAGTCGGCCGGGACGCCGACTGGAGACGAGGAGCAGGTGTCGGCCGGGACGCCGTCTGGGGAGCAGGAGCGGGAGTCAGAGCAGGAGTGGCGTCTGCTGGGACCCCCGACGCCGGAACAGGAGTGGCGTCCAGTGGGGAGGTGTGCAGTTGAGGCGCTGGCTTGCAGGGCTGCCGAGGCGCAGGAGAGCAGGGCTGCCGAGGCACTGGAGAGCCGGGGAGCCAGCAGTAGTGGCTAACAGGCCAGAAACTGTGAGGCAGGTTGCTAGCAGGACCAATACTAGCTGGCCAGTCACTGGGAGAAGAGCTGCTAGCAGGGCCAATGCTAGCAGGCCGGACACTGGGTTGAAGGTTGCCTGCAGGGCCAATGCTAGCAGGCCGGACACTGAGAGGGGAACTGCTAGCAACGTTGATGCTAGCAGACCTGACACTTGATTGAAGGCTGCTAGCAGGGTTAATGCTAGCAGGCCAGACACTGGGAGGAGAGCTGCTAGCTACACTGATGCTAGCAGGCCAGACACTGGGAGGAGAGCTGCTGACAAAACTGGGGCTAGGTGGAGAAGCAGGCTGATGACTGGTGAACGTGAGCATGAAGGAGCCCGAGCTGGCTGACTGACTGTCAGTGAGGCTAATGAACTCCTTCAGCCAGAAAGGTAGGGAATCTTTGTACTGTGGTTTAGCCGCCACCCTTTTCCTTGCCAGCCGAACCACAGTCTCCTTGACTTCGGCATGGGGGGTCTTCAACCAGTATGTGTGAAGTCCATCAGATCTTGACACAATTTGCGGTAGTCTGCTTCACCAAGCGTGCCTGCTGGGTCCATTTAGGGTCGCTGCATTCTGTCAGGACTTGGCTATGGGGTGAGAGCAGGACCCAGACGCAGGCAGGGACAGGGATGCAAAAGATCTTTTAACAGTTTATTAAAAGGCTTAGGCTTACAGATGGTCAAGGCAGGCAGGGTCAAAAACCAAGGTAGTCAGTCAGAACAAGGTGTGGGAAGTAAAAATCCAAAAATGCTAAACTAGAAATTCAAACTCAAAATGATCTCAAGGGGACAGACATGGAAACATGGCGGAAACATGGCAAACACATGAGCTCTAACTTAACAATGCAGCGACAGAGAACAAAGGCAATGGCATAACTTAAATAGACAGGGGAGGGCAGCAAAACGAGACACAGGTGAAATCAATGGACTAATCAAGATCAGGAAACAAGTAGACAAAAACACACCAGGGAAACAACTTTTCAAAATAAAACAGGAAACAACAAACTCAACTCAGAACCATGACACAATCCTGGCAAGAAGTGAAACAATGCATTCAAAACATTTTACAGATTCAAATACCCTGAGTCCCACAGCGGTTTTTATTAGGTTTATACCCAGATAAATTGAAGATTAATATAATTCGCAAAAAGAGTGATAGCCCTCTCATGGATAAACATCAGCAGAATAAGCCGATGTTTGTCCGAGTTATCTACAATTCTCCCTATAGAAAATTACTTATACAAAAAACATCAACATCATTTCCACCTGATCTGGGAGCCCTTCATTTACTGCGTAACAAGTACAGACCGGACACGTGTGATGGAAGTGCCTGGGAGTGTGTAAACAGTGGCCCTCTGATGACCAATACAACAGAAATGTCTTTTCCTTTTTTCTACAGAATAGATTAAAATACTGTTTAACTCACTAATCTGTGCCCCATCCAAGGACTAGAATAAACTGGGGGGAATTCGGTTTGTTCAATACATGCAATTGGGTTTACTTTGTTAAGTTGCGAAAACAATAAAGTTGGCGGGGGGAAAAGGAGCGTCTCCGCCCAATGGGCGGTATTTGTTGAAGTGTTTGCTTAAAGGAAGCTGCGCGGCGTGGCTGGGATGCTCAGTGACGGAGCGGCTGTTGGCAGAAGACGTTCGTACGCGGTGATGCACGGAACAATTTTCCTGTTTTTTCCACCTTTAATGTGTTCCCTGACCAGTGTAACAGTGTAACTGGTAACAGGTACCACAGATCAGACATCATAATCTAGTCCACATATGCCAAATGTAATTCTAATCAATACTTTGGAATAATTCCAATATAATATATATTGGTGGGATGTCTAAATCTGAGTGACTCTTATCTGTGTTATTCCTCCCAAAGATTATTTCAAAGATAAAATGAGTTACCCCCAAACTGGCTCCGTAAAAGTAAATAAATATAAAATGAGCCAGTCCTTTGAACTGCTCCTGGAAAGAAAGGGACTCGTATGACTCCCTGGTGGTCTAGTGGCTAGGATTCGGCGCTCTCACCGCCGCGGCCCGGGTTCGATTCCCGGTTAGGGAACTTCTTCTTGTACTTTCAAGGTAGCAACACTGAAGTTGAATCTAATGTAAGAGTATGTTGAGCGACCATCTACAGCTCAGTCACTAACTACATCTGATCATCTCACTGAGGGGTTGCAAGCATACTTATAGGCTGGAGAATAGTGTTCTGCTGAAGACTGGAATTGGAGTGCAGGTGGTAGGCAACTTTGTGGTGCAGCAGGGATCATCTTCTCCTGAACGTAACCAAGACCAAAGAACTGGTGGTTGACTTCAGGAGGATAGGTGCCATTAAGATCAATGGGGAGGAGGTTGGCGTGGTGGAGCCAGCGCACTTGAACAGTAGACTCAACTGGAGCACCAACACTGATGCTGTAAAAAGAAGGGATGAGCAGACCTGGCTCCTGAGGAAGCCCAGATCCTTCAACGCCTGCAGCAAGATGCGTTGAGATCTTCTACCAGTCTGTGGTAGCGAGGTAGCGAGTTCCCGGTCAGGGAACTTCTTTAATGCGTTTTGTTGCCTTGTACTTTCAAGGTAGCAACACTGAAGTTGAATCTAATGTAAGAGTATGTTGAGCGACCATCTACAGCTCAGTCACTAACTACATCTGATCATCTCAGTGAACATCTCATCAGATCTGATCTGATCATCTCACTGAGGGGTTGCAGCTATGCTTTATAGGTTGAGAATAGTGCTCTGGCTGGAAGACTGGAATCGGAGTGCAGGTGGTGGGCAAATTTTAGGTGCAGAATCATCTTCTCCTGAATGTAACCAAGACCAAGGAACTGGTGGTTGACTTCAGGAGGATAGGGTGCCATTAAGATCATGGGGGAGGAGGCTGAAGTGGTGGAGCACTACAAGTACCTGGGTGTTCACTTGAACAGCAGACTCAACTGGAGCACCAACACTGATGCTGTAAAGAAAGGGGATGAGCAGACTCTGCTTCCTGAGGAAGCTCAGATCCTTCAACATCTGCAGCAAGATGTTGGAGATCTTCTACCAGTCTGTGGTAGTGAGGTAGCGAGGTAGCCAGTCTGTGGTAGCGAGGTAGTGAAGTAAAATAAAATAAAATAAAATAAAATTAGATACAGATAGATCACCACCGCGGCCCGGGTTCGATTCCCGGTCAGGGAACTTCTTTAATGCGTTTCGTTGCCTTGTACTTTCAAGGTAGCAACACTGAAGTTGAATCTAATGTAAGAGTATGTTGAGCGACCATCTACAGCTCAGTCACTAACTACATCTGATCATCTAACTGATGGGTTTCAAGCATGCTTATAGGCTGGAGAATAGGCTGCAGCAAGATGTTGGAGATCTTCCACCAGTCTGTGGTAGCGAGTGTCCTCTACTGTGCTGTGGTCTGCTGGGGGAGCAGTGTCAGTGCCAGGGATGCTACCAGGATCAACAAACTGATTCACAAGGCTGGACAGGTTGTGGGACACGATCTGGAGGCGTGAGGAACCGGAGGTCACTAAACAAACTGCTCTCCATCATGGACAATGCATCCCACCCCCTCCAAGACACACTACAGAGACAGCAGAGCTTTTGTTCAAACAGACTGATTCAGCTCTGCTGTCATAAAGAACAGTTGTCATTTGTCCCATATGTTATTACTGTTTCTCTGTCTGTTTTGTGCTGCTGCAATAACAAAATTTCCCTTTAATAAAGTACTTCTATTCTATTCTATTCTGCTGTGCGGTATCTGTCTGACTGTCTGACCCTCCACCTGTCCATCCAGATGGAAACCCACCATAGAACCAACCTCAATGTCTCTGCCTGTTAACATCAAGTTTCTCCAGTCTGTAAGTCTTTGCCCAGGGTGGAAAGAGTGCCGTCTACACCTGATCTATCTGCAAAGTGCCCTGAGATAACCTCTGTGAGGATTTGGTGCCACACAAATGTTATGAAGTGACTGTGTGTGTTATTGCAGCTGAGGACCAGTAGAGGGGGACAGCATCACATGAATACGGAGAATATCCCATTGTAGGCGCCAGAGTGTGTTTAGAGGCAGAATAAAAGAGTGTGTACCCCAATGACAGCCATGCTGTAAGTCTGCCAAAGTGTTATCTGCAATAAAGCCAGCTTGGTGCAACTGATACCAAAGGATATCACAAGGAGTAAGACAGACATGTTGCATAAAAAGGAAATGTCAGTATCTTAATGGTGCAGTAGAAATATATTGCACAACCCACACGGTTAAAATCTGAATTACATGTTAATATTAAGATGCTCCAGCCTCATCCTCTGGCTGCATGGAGTGCTGCTCAGGTGTGAACAAAGGTGTCCCACTGGGCGCTCTTCAGTTTGGAAATCCTACTTGCTGAGGATGCTGAATAAACCCGGGACACTCAAACAGGCGACTTTAAGACAAACAGGTGAATTTAAAAAGCCTTTAATGTGTCACTGCAGTGATCATTTCATTGAGGCAAATACGATCAAATGAAGTATTGAATGAAACAGGACAGGAATAGCCACTGTGACAATGGATTCTGATTGAACACCAACTCCATCACTGACATAACATGAGGCTGCAGGTGAAAACACAAAGTCATTTATAAATGCAACGCTTCATGTAATGTGGCTGTTTTACTGTGGAAGAACAAAGCTGAAGTAACATCACAAAGGAAGATCTGCTAAACATAACCTGCTGTAAGAAGTGGAAAACCTCAATACTCCAACACTCGACATTACACAGAGATCATAGGTCATATAAAAAGTCTAAAAGTGGTGGAGACAGATTTAAAAACCTCCTACAAAGACACTGACAGCACCGTGTGAACTGAAAACTTTGACCTGATATTGTGTGAAATCTTTGGTTTAACGCCATATGTTCAGCAGAGGAAACCACAAATCAGTCACATGACTACACACCAGAGTGTATTGATTGTGTTACCAGCTGTAAACATGTATCAGACACAGTCACAGGCATTTTGTATTTTGATGAAGGCATTAGGGACTGAAATGATCACTTAGAGAAATATTCAGACATGCTGGAGAAACTTTCTGCTCCCAGTTGGTGTTTTTCAGGAAATTAGTCTTGAAAAGGTGTGAACTGTATTATTCAGGGACATTTAGAGTCTGTGTGTTCAGAGTTTATGACCCCACAAATTTAGAAGAAGACACTTTAAGAGAAAGACTGAACAATGCCAACATCCTGAAAAACACTTTGAAGGAACTGACCGGGAAACGTGTGAACATGTGACTGACATTTATTATAATTGTTCAAACAACCACTTATACCACTTAAAGATTTAATGATAGCTTCCACTTAGTTTCAGTTAGTCCCATTAAGGTTGTAGATATCTTGAAATACATTTCTGTTGTCAGGAATGTTACTGTGGATATCTTCTAATTGACTTTTTGACCATTTTAACTGGAGGAAACGCTGTCATGGATATGTAAATTGAATTAATTTAAATGTTAAAACAGGTTAAATATTTTGTCACATATACACATTTTATTATTAACCAATAAAAAGAAAACAATATGTTGTGGTGGAGATTTAAGTGGAGCTCACTCTGTAAACATCTTATAACAAGGCTATGTTTGAACTTACACAGAACAGAGAAACAGAGTTACGGAGACTTTATCAATCATTTCATATTTACTATGAACATTTTCAGAGTAAGACAGAGGAGTAAATAGCTAAGGCATCCAATGCTGCATTCAAGTTGTTAGGATGTTGATTTTTGGTTTATCCAAGCACCAGAAACAGGACCTGGCTCCATCAGCCTGCAGTACCCTGATTCAACCTGCAGAGGGTGCAGTGTTCAAACAGTTTGCAGCACACTGTGAACATGCTGACCTGAAACATTCAACAACAGTGTTCTGGGGACTAATTTACTTTTTTAAAGAGTCACTGTATAAATTAATTAATGCCAGACTTGTAATCAGGGTTAATGCTAACAAATAATTGAGCTAACTAATCTGGATCACTCTGTGTGGTCAGCAAGGACCTTATATCATATTGCACATTGCATAAATGTGTAACCCTCTTCCTTCTCTGCACAGCCTGGGTCTGTGTGCTGTGTTTTCTTTGTTGTGGGTGTGTTGGGTTGTAGCACCAGACAAAGGATCTCAACTGTGGTTCAGACTTCAGCTGCATATCATCGGACCAGCGGCACATCTCATCCCAGCTGCTGTGCTTTACAGTGACTGCAGGCCTTGCAGGGTAGCAAAAGTAAACTTTTCAAAAGAAAAGATTTCAGTGCACAAAATAAATGACCTGAAACCAAAGTGGACTGTGTTCCTAACATAAATACTGCTGTACATTTAAATAAACTACAGCATCCAGTGCAGGTGGGTCACTGCAGGAATGCATCACCAACACAAATACAAACACTTCACCCTGTAGTTTTACAGATGCAAAATACCCGACCAGTGTGCAGCTAAACTTGGCGTCCTACGTGGAATAAGATTCAAACTACGGCGTCCCAGAGGGGACTAACAGTAGAAGCTGTTGCTAGTCCATTAGTAACATGTAGCAGCCAATTCCAGCAACTGTCTCAGTCATGAGACTCAAAGAAATGAAACTAAGACTACACTTTAACACATGGAAAGCACAATCACAACATACTGAGCAATGACAAAGAACTCATGAGGCGTGTGAATGACTGTGAGGCACAACAGGTGCTGCCATCATCTGCATAGGAATGTCCCCAAATGAAGTCTGGACTCTGAGCCTGCTCGGTGTTGATGATGTGGTTGTGATGAGGAGCAGGACTTCTGAGAGAACAAACTGGAGGGGAACGGGCCTGTGTGGTCTGACTTCACACAACACCGTTACCTGCAGCAGCTGCCTTTGCATCAGGGCTGTTTCCTGTTTGGGAGAGAAAACATGAAACATGGGCCATCAAACCTATGGACTAGATGTTGAAGAAACACAAACACAAGTTAGTTCAAGAGCTGGGTGTAAAAGTGGAACAAAACTTTCTAATATTTTACATAAAACAGAGAAATTCTGGGAGTACTGACCTCTATTAATAACACGAGCCCAAATGACTATGCAGAATCGTATCAAGGCGCCTGAGCCCACTAGCACATAAAATATCAGGTCCACGGAAGATGGTCCACGGTTAGATGATTGTCCAGCAGGTGTTTGGGTGGAGTCTGTCGAACAGAAAACACCAGACAAACCTTTTGAGCAGCTGCAACACCTGTTTTCATGCACACGTGTTACCTGTAAAACAATACTGTATGATGCTGCATGTAGGGATGCAGCGATCAATCGACCAGCAATGCAGTTCAGCCAATATTCCATACAAGTGTGTGATTGGACAGTTGCCCACTGGGACATAACGATGGACAACGATGTGGAACTGTTTTTAATTGTGTGAAGTGTGTGTTAGTGGATAGTGTAACACCTTGTACCAGTTACATCCAGCTTCTGTGATTGGTTTTCCAGTTTGTGAGCCAATTTGGCTCATAGACGATCACAGAAAAACAGATGAGGTCGCCCATTAT
>WARS01000834.1:0-11637 GCA_008933995.1 Datnioides undecimradiatus
TAGAACCCAACGGTCTCTCAAAAAGGAAAAGGAAAAAGGAAAAAGGAAAAACCCAAGTCGTCTCCAGGAGATGTGGCACACACACAGCCACCTGCTGCCGTCTGGCCACCGAGAGAGAGCGAGCCCAGCTGCACACCAGGTTTTATGGCCACACCCTTTTCACCAGCTCAGGTGTGAGCAATTTCCTCTGGTGATTTAGGCGGGTACCTGCTCAAGAGAGGAGGAGAAAGAGCAGCAACCCTACAGGCACGTAACACCCCCCCCATAAAAACAAACATATAGTTTGTCTAATACGGCATCTTCACAAATCTGCACCCCACATTTAGCAAATGATCAAGATGCTGACCTTCTGCCTTAACGACTTTCAAAACCTCACACCCATGAAAGTGCGTCAGCCACTACATTGTCTGACCCCTTCTTGTGTTTAATCTCAATGTTAAATCCCTGGGCCATCAGAGCCCAGCGCATTAGCCGCTGGTTGTGATTGTACATGCTCCAAAGAAACACCAGGGGGTTATGGTCGGTGTACACCACAACAGGGAAAATTGTCGAACCGACATATACCTCGAACTGTTGGAGGGCAAGGAGCATGGCCAGTGCCTCCTTCTCAATCGTGGAGTAGTTCAGCTGGTGGCGCTTGAACTTGAATGAGTAGTAAGACACTGGATGGACTACCCCTCCCTCGCCTTCCTGCAACAGCACAGCACCAGCCCCGGAGGCACTGGCATCGACCTCAAGCTGAAACGGACAAGACAGGTTAGGAGCAGCCAAAACAGGGGCACTGCATAGGAGGGACTTCGCAGCCTCGAATTCTCGCTGACATTCATCAGACCAGGTAAAGGCTACCTTGGGGCTACACAAACTAGTCAATGGAGCAACCACAACAGAAAAGTTCTTGCAGAAACTTCGGTAGTAGCCAGCCATGCCCAAGAAACGCCTAAGCTCGCGCCGGGTAGTGGGGGCAGGGTAGGACAGTAGAGCTGCCACCTTTGCTTCCACTGGCCGAACCTGTCCGTGGCCCACCCGCTTACCCAGATAGGTCACGGTGGCTGCACCGAATTCACATTTTGCTAAGTTGAGGGTTAACGATGCTGCAGCCAACCGCCAAAACACCTCTTCCACACTGGAAAGATGTTCTTCCCAACTATCAGAATACACCACCACATCGTCCAGATAAACACTACATTTTGGGACATCACCTAGTACCAAATGCATCAGACGCTGGAAAGTGGCTGGGGCATTCCTCACACCAAAGGGCATTACTGTATACTGAAGGAAGTGGTCAGGGGTCACAAAGGCCGAGATCTCAGAGGCTCTTTGAGTCAAAGGAACTTGCCAGTAACCTTTGAGCAAATCTAACTTTGTGATCACCATTGCTGGACCGATGTCATCAATACAGTCCTCAATTCTAGGCAGAGGAAAGGAGTCTGGCACCGTTACAGCGTTCACCTTCCTAAAATCTGTGCAGAAACGAGGTGTGCCATCATCTTTACCAGCCAGTACACAGGGAGAGCTCCAGGGACTGTAACTTGGCTTGGCTAACCCGTTCTTTAACAGATAGTCCACCTCTGTTTTCATAATCTCCCTCTTCTGTAAGGGGCATCGGTAGGCATGCTGTTTAATGGGGGTGGCAGAGTTAACATCAATGTCATGTTGTAGTACAGTTGTTCGGGATGGCACATCCGTGAATAGATTGGGATAAGAGTGAATTAGCTTTATCATGTCATCACGCCGGGGTCTGGGAAGATGGGCGAGTTGAGACTCGATAGATGACAGAAATTCAGAATTCAACAACCTACCACTTAGGTGACCTTCAGGGGGCATGGTTAGCCCATCATCAGACACAGAACCCACACAGACCAGAGAAGCAGAGTTCTCAGCAGGGACAGAAGACTTTGGATTTTCTTCCTGCTTTCCCTCAGTTTCCCTGGAAAGGTATGGTTTTAACATGTTAACATGACATAAACATTTCTTTCTCCTACACTCGGGAGTGTGGACAACATAATCCGTCTCAGTTTTTCTACTGTCTATGATGTATGGACCTGTGAAACGTGCAGATAGTGCAGTACCAGGAACTGGCAAAAGGACCAACACTCTATCACCAGGCTGAAACTGACGTTTCACGGCCTTCCTGTCGAACCTGGTTTTCATCTTACTCTGAGAGACAGAGAGAGCCTCTCTAGCTAGGGATGTAGCTCGGGAAAGACGTTCTCTACATTTGGCCACAAAATCCACCACCTTGGTCTTTTCAGGGGAGCCAGTGAGGAACTGTTCCTTTAACACTTTTAAAGGACCCCGCACATCATGGCCAAACACCAGTTCGGCTGGACTAAACCCAAGGGACTCCTGCTTAGCATCTCTCATGGCAAAGAGTACAAATGGTACCCCTTCATCCCAACTGTTCCCTGTCTCAAGACAGTATTTGCGAAGCATCAACTTTAACGTCCGATGCCAGCGCTCTATGGCTCCTTGTGACTCAGGATGATAAGCACTCGAAACGGAATGGGTTACCCCTAATGTCTGTAAGGTTTGTTTGAACGCTCTGGACATGAAGTTGGTTCCCTGATCAGTCTGTACAATCTTTGGCAACCCGAATGTTGTGAAGAATTTTATTAGGGCTTTTATAATAGCAGATGCTGTGATTTTCCGCAGGGGAATTGCTTCCGGAAACCGAGTTGCTGTACACATAATAGTTAGCAGAAACTGATGACCAGCCTTGGTTCGAGGCAAGGGACCAACACAGTCAAGGAGGACATGCTCGAAAGGCTCACCCACGACAGGGATAGGTTGCAGGGGTGCTGGGGGTATGACCTGGTTTGGTTTGCCCACCACCTGGCAAGTGTGGCAGGTCCCGCAGAAGCGTGCCACATCTGCCTTCAGACCTGGCCGAAAGAAATGCCTCAGAACACGGTTATAGGTTTTAGTCACCCCCAGATGCCCAGATAAGAGATGTTCATGAGCTAAGGCCAGTATGTGTTGACGACACTGAGTTGGGAGAACTATCTGATGGACTGTTCCATAGTCCTCCTCTACACCATGGGGTGGTACCCATCTTCGCATCAACACTCCGTTCGACATCAGGAAGGAAGATTTAGGTCCATGCTCACCAACGTCTGTCACAACGGCCTCAAAACACTTTGTTAATGAGGGATCATTTTTCTGTGCAGCAATGAGTGCCTCACAGGTCAATGGCAATGATGGACCAGGAGCAGTTATAGGAGTGGTTACCTTTTCAAGCTCCTTAGACAAGCAGCTCACTGGGTCACCACCAGGAGGCAACCTGTCTTCCAACAGCGCAGAAGCAAGGAGAGAGTCCGATAAATCAACCCCTTCAGCCTGTTTTTGAGCCTGAGCCCGAGTTAACACACATGCAGTGAACACATCAGGGTGACTTTCGGCCAGATTATCATGGTCTAACTCGGGAACGGGAACACTCACCACCTCTGGAACAGGATGAACTTTTCCACCTGCAATGTCATTTCCCATGATGAAATCAACACCTTCGATTGGGAAACTTGAATGCACGGCCACTGGAAAGAAGCCAGTAACTAAACCCGATTGCACGTGAATTTTGTGGAGAGGTGTAGGAACAAAACCCATCTCAATACCTCTCACAACAGCACTCGTTCCACATGAGGACTTGGCATTCACGGGCAGGACTCCAGATAGGATGAGGGACTGTGAGCAAGCAGTATCACGGAGCACTGTGACTGGTCGCTGATACTCCACTTTTCCTGTGAGAGAAACTAAACCTTCAAAAATGAATGGTTGAAAACAGTCAAACTTTCTCAGAGAAGGGACACTAGATGGACATTGACTAACCGCTGATATGGTTTTAATCAACCCCACCCCTTTTGGTTGCTTTAACGCGGCAACCTGCTGGCGCTTTAACGTGACACAATCTGCTATCACATGGTCCGGTTTATGGCAGAAAAAACAGCGTTTCTCACTCTTCACTTTGGGAGATGATGGAGGTCGGTGAGGGAACGAAGATTCACAAGTCCTCTGCGATACCGACTTGTGAACATTTTCACGGACCAAGGAATCACGTCTGGTAAATACCATTTTGTGTGTTAGGGTGAATTCATCAGCTAGAGAAGCAGCGTGACGTAAGCTGTTAACCTTTTGTTCATTTAAGTAAACCACAACACGTTCTGGTAGACAATTTTTGAATTCTTCCAGCAGGATGAGCTCACGAACTGAGGCAAAGTCATCAACCTTACAGGCCGAACACCAACGGTCGAATAGAAGGCCCTTTTCCCTAGCAAAGTCAGCATAAGTCTGATGTGCATCTTTCTTTAGACTGCGAAAACGCTGCCTATAGGCCTCTGGCACTAGTTCATACACTTGTAGGATCGCACCCTTCACTTTTTCATAAACTAGGCTGTCCTCCACTGAAAGGGCTGCACAAGCCTCTTGAGCTTTGCCTGACAGTTTGCATTGTAGCAAAATGGCCCATACCTCTCTAGGCCACTGTAAAGCTGCTGCGATGCATTCAAAGGCCCCGAAATAGGATTCCACTTCGGACTCACGAAAAACGGACAAGCGAAACATTTTTGCCCACGTCAAAACTAGTTCCAGAATTGGACGCTATCTGGCCACTGACCGTATCATGGAGCGTCTTAGCTTGGATTTCAAGCTGCCGCATTTTTATTGCAGTGTCTGCCTCTATTTTCCTTAGCTCCAACTCACGCCGGAGCTGAAACTCTTTCACGCTCCTTCTCAAGTTGGAGTCGAGCCAAACGCATTTTTAATCGCGCATCAATGCGGGAACCAGCAGATGACTCAATTGACAACGGAATGAATGGTGGTAACGTGGTTGGCTTGGGTTTTTGGTCATCAGTATGAACTGGTGCGGGTGTCAAAAGCCGTGGAACCGACGCATGCGTCCCTGCAGAGTCAGAGGGAACATCACCAGGTGGTGATCCAGCTACAGCCTCAGCTAACAAGCCAGGTTCTACAGGTGCTGGTAAGCTGAGAACCCCCATGCTAATCAATTGATCCAGCAAAATGGCTTTTAACTCTGCCTTCACCAATCCACTGGGGAGAGACATCCCATAATGCTCAGCAATTGCCCATAACTCAACTTTCTTACATTTATCCAGCTGTGTGAGAGTGGGATTATCCACAAACTCAAACATTTAAGGCAGCCATGCTATCCCAGTAGACAATCAGTTCAGCCACACCCCACTTATGCTGCTCACCTGACAGCTGACATCAATCTGCAACTCAATTAGCCATACAATCTTTTTAAGCCGTGACTACTGCAACAGCATTCAGTGGAAGGCCAAAACCCACTACAATTAACCTTAATGTGCCAGTTTTCCTCAGTACCTGCCTAAACAGAACTACCCTATGTAGCTTCTGGAGCGTGCCAGGCTCGAGGCGACTTACAGGCACACATCAGCAGCTCAAAGCTCTGAAACGCCAGCCCCCATTGGAGATCTGGTCTCCGCCCAGGATTACTCCTAAAATAAAAAAGGCAAAATAATAAATGAGTGCCCGATGGAAAAGCCAATGAAGACTCAGCTGGACACTCCCCTGACTAACTGAGGAAATACTTCAGGCAAACCATCGCACCTGTGCAGTAGCCACCCAGTTCACTCAGCGAGTTCCTCCAACCTCCTCCTTTTTATATCCCGGACGAGCCCCCAAATATGTTACGTCCCACTTTGGTCTAGGGGGTGTGGGACCCAACACGCTAATTATGGTGGGATCAAAAGAAGAGAAAGAGGAGGAAGCAGGTTGACCGAGCAAACCAAAAGTCTGTTTTATATACAAAAACCAAGCTGAACTGACAAGATAAACCAACCAAAAATTAGAACCCAACGGTCTCTCAAAAAGGAAAAGGAAAAAGGAAAAAGGAAAAACCCAAGTCGTCTCCAGGAGATGTGGCACACACACAGCCACCTGCTGCCGTCTGGCCACCGAGAGAGAGCGAGCCCAGCTGCACACCAGGTTTTATGGCCACACCCTTTTCACCAGCTCAGGTGTGAGCAATTTCCTCTGGTGATTTAGGCGGGTACCTGCTCAAGAGAGGAGGAGAAAGAGCAGCAACCCTACAGGCACGTAACACCCCCCCCATAAAAACAAACATATAGTTTGTCTAATACGGCATCTTCACAAATCTGCACCCCACATTTAGCAAATGATCAAGATGCTGACCTTCTGCCTTAACGACTTTCAAAACCTCACACCCATGAAAGTGCGTCAGCCACTACATTGTCTGACCCCTTCTTGTGTTTAATCTCAATGTTAAATCCCTGGGCCATCAGAGCCCAGCGCATTAGCCGCTGGTTGTGATTGTACATGCTCCAAAGAAACACCAGGGGGTTATGGTCGGTGTACACCACAACAGGGAAAATTGTCGAACCGACATATACCTCGAACTGTTGGAGGGCAAGGAGCATGGCCAGTGCCTCCTTCTCAATCGTGGAGTAGTTCAGCTGGTGGCGCTTGAACTTGAATGAGTAGTAAGACACTGGATGGACTACCCCTCCCTCGCCTTCCTGCAACAGCACAGCACCAGCCCCGGAGGCACTGGCATCGACCTCAAGCTGAAACGGACAAGACAGGTTAGGAGCAGCCAAAACAGGGGCACTGCATAGGAGGGACTTCGCAGCCTCGAATTCTCGCTGACATTCATCAGACCAGGTAAAGGCTACCTTGGGGCTACACAAACTAGTCAATGGAGCAACCACAACAGAAAAGTTCTTGCAGAAACTTCGGTAGTAGCCAGCCATGCCCAAGAAACGCCTAAGCTCGCGCCGGGTAGTGGGGGCAGGGTAGGACAGTAGAGCTGCCACCTTTGCTTCCACTGGCCGAACCTGTCCGTGGCCCACCCGCTTACCCAGATAGGTCACGGTGGCTGCACCGAATTCACATTTTGCTAAGTTGAGGGTTAACGATGCTGCAGCCAACCGCCAAAACACCTCTTCCACACTGGAAAGATGTTCTTCCCAACTATCAGAATACACCACCACATCGTCCAGATAAACACTACATTTTGGGACATCACCTAGTACCAAATGCATCAGACGCTGGAAAGTGGCTGGGGCATTCCTCACACCAAAGGGCATTACTGTATACTGAAGGAAGTGGTCAGGGGTCACAAAGGCCGAGATCTCAGAGGCTCTTTGAGTCAAAGGAACTTGCCAGTAACCTTTGAGCAAATCTAACTTTGTGATCACCATTGCTGGACCGATGTCATCAATACAGTCCTCAATTCTAGGCAGAGGAAAGGAGTCTGGCACCGTTACAGCGTTCACCTTCCTAAAATCTGTGCAGAAACGAGGTGTGCCATCATCTTTACCAGCCAGTACACAGGGAGAGCTCCAGGGACTGTAACTTGGCTTGGCTAACCCGTTCTTTAACAGATAGTCCACCTCTGTTTTCATAATCTCCCTCTTCTGTAAGGGGCATCGGTAGGCATGCTGTTTAATGGGGGTGGCAGAGTTAACATCAATGTCATGTTGTAGTACAGTTGTTCGGGATGGCACATCCGTGAATAGATTGGGATAAGAGTGAATTAGCTTTATCATGTCATCACGCCGGGGTCTGGGAAGATGGGCGAGTTGAGACTCGATAGATGACAGAAATTCAGAATTCAACAACCTACCACTTAGGTGACCTTCAGGGGGCATGGTTAGCCCATCATCAGACACAGAACCCACACAGACCAGAGAAGCAGAGTTCTCAGCAGGGACAGAAGACTTTGGATTTTCTTCCTGCTTTCCCTCAGTTTCCCTGGAAAGGTATGGTTTTAACATGTTAACATGACATAAACATTTCTTTCTCCTACACTCGGGAGTGTGGACAACATAATCCGTCTCAGTTTTTCTACTGTCTATGATGTATGGACCTGTGAAACGTGCAGATAGTGCAGTACCAGGAACTGGCAAAAGGACCAACACTCTATCACCAGGCTGAAACTGACGTTTCACGGCCTTCCTGTCGAACCTGGTTTTCATCTTACTCTGAGAGACAGAGAGAGCCTCTCTAGCTAGGGATGTAGCTCGGGAAAGACGTTCTCTACATTTGGCCACAAAATCCACCACCTTGGTCTTTTCAGGGGAGCCAGTGAGGAACTGTTCCTTTAACACTTTTAAAGGACCCCGCACATCATGGCCAAACACCAGTTCGGCTGGACTAAACCCAAGGGACTCCTGCTTAGCATCTCTCATGGCAAAGAGTACAAATGGTACCCCTTCATCCCAACTGTTCCCTGTCTCAAGACAGTATTTGCGAAGCATCAACTTTAACGTCCGATGCCAGCGCTCTATGGCTCCTTGTGACTCAGGATGATAAGCACTCGAAACGGAATGGGTTACCCCTAATGTCTGTAAGGTTTGTTTGAACGCTCTGGACATGAAGTTGGTTCCCTGATCAGTCTGTACAATCTTTGGCAACCCGAATGTTGTGAAGAATTTTATTAGGGCTTTTATAATAGCAGATGCTGTGATTTTCCGCAGGGGAATTGCTTCCGGAAACCGAGTTGCTGTACACATAATAGTTAGCAGAAACTGATGACCAGCCTTGGTTCGAGGCAAGGGACCAACACAGTCAAGGAGGACATGCTCGAAAGGCTCACCCACGACAGGGATAGGTTGCAGGGGTGCTGGGGGTATGACCTGGTTTGGTTTGCCCACCACCTGGCAAGTGTGGCAGGTCCCGCAGAAGCGTGCCACATCTGCCTTCAGACCTGGCCGAAAGAAATGCCTCAGAACACGGTTATAGGTTTTAGTCACCCCCAGATGCCCAGATAAGAGATGTTCATGAGCTAAGGCCAGTATGTGTTGACGACACTGAGTTGGGAGAACTATCTGATGGACTGTTCCATAGTCCTCCTCTACACCATGGGGTGGTACCCATCTTCGCATCAACACTCCGTTCGACATCAGGAAGGAAGATTTAGGTCCATGCTCACCAACGTCTGTCACAACGGCCTCAAAACACTTTGTTAATGAGGGATCATTTTTCTGTGCAGCAATGAGTGCCTCACAGGTCAATGGCAATGATGGACCAGGAGCAGTTATAGGAGTGGTTACCTTTTCAAGCTCCTTAGACAAGCAGCTCACTGGGTCACCACCAGGAGGCAACCTGTCTTCCAACAGCGCAGAAGCAAGGAGAGAGTCCGATAAATCAACCCCTTCAGCCTGTTTTTGAGCCTGAGCCCGAGTTAACACACATGCAGTGAACACATCAGGGTGACTTTCGGCCAGATTATCATGGTCTAACTCGGGAACGGGAACACTCACCACCTCTGGAACAGGATGAACTTTTCCACCTGCAATGTCATTTCCCATGATGAAATCAACACCTTCGATTGGGAAACTTGAATGCACGGCCACTGGAAAGAAGCCAGTAACTAAACCCGATTGCACGTGAATTTTGTGGAGAGGTGTAGGAACAAAACCCATCTCAATACCTCTCACAACAGCACTCGTTCCACATGAGGACTTGGCATTCACGGGCAGGACTCCAGATAGGATGAGGGACTGTGAGCAAGCAGTATCACGGAGCACTGTGACTGGTCGCTGATACTCCACTTTTCCTGTGAGAGAAACTAAACCTTCAAAAATGAATGGTTGAAAACAGTCAAACTTTCTCAGAGAAGGGACACTAGATGGACATTGACTAACCGCTGATATGGTTTTAATCAACCCCACCCCTTTTGGTTGCTTTAACGCGGCAACCTGCTGGCGCTTTAACGTGACACAATCTGCTATCACATGGTCCGGTTTATGGCAGAAAAAACAGCGTTTCTCACTCTTCACTTTGGGAGATGATGGAGGTCGGTGAGGGAACGAAGATTCACAAGTCCTCTGCGATACCGACTTGTGAACATTTTCACGGACCAAGGAATCACGTCTGGTAAATACCATTTTGTGTGTTAGGGTGAATTCATCAGCTAGAGAAGCAGCGTGACGTAAGCTGTTAACCTTTTGTTCATTTAAGTAAACCACAACACGTTCTGGTAGACAATTTTTGAATTCTTCCAGCAGGATGAGCTCACGAACTGAGGCAAAGTCATCAACCTTACAGGCCGAACACCAACGGTCGAATAGAAGGCCCTTTTCCCTAGCAAAGTCAGCATAAGTCTGATGTGCATCTTTCTTTAGACTGCGAAAACGCTGCCTATAGGCCTCTGGCACTAGTTCATACACTTGTAGGATCGCACCCTTCACTTTTTCATAAACTAGGCTGTCCTCCACTGAAAGGGCTGCACAAGCCTCTTGAGCTTTGCCTGACAGTTTGCATTGTAGCAAAATGGCCCATACCTCTCTAGGCCACTGTAAAGCTGCTGCGATGCATTCAAAGGCCCCGAAATAGGATTCCACTTCGGACTCACGAAAAACGGACAAGCGAAACATTTTTGCCCACGTCAAAACTAGTTCCAGAATTGGACGCTATCTGGCCACTGACCGTATCATGGAGCGTCTTAGCTTGGATTTCAAGCTGCCGCATTTTTATTGCAGTGTCTGCCTCTATTTTCCTTAGCTCCAACTCACGCCGGAGCTGAAACTCTTTCACGCTCCTTCTCAAGTTGGAGTCGAGCCAAACGCATTTTTAATCGCGCATCAATGCGGGAACCAGCAGATGACTCAATTGACAACGGAATGAATGGTGGTAACGTGGTTGGCTTGGGTTTTTGGTCATCAGTATGAACTGGTGCGGGTGTCAAAAGCCGTGGAACCGACGCATGCGTCCCTGCAGAGTCAGAGGGAACATCACCAGGTGGTGATCCAGCTACAGCCTCAGCTAACAAGCCAGGTTCTACAGGTGCTGGTAAGCTGAGAACCCCCATGCTAATCAATTGATCCAGCAAAATGGCTTTTAACTCTGCCTTCACCAATCCACTGGGGAGAGACATCCCATAATGCTCAGCAATTGCCCATAACTCAACTTTCTTACATTTATCCAGCTGTGTGAGAGTGGGATTATCCACAAACTCAAACATTTAAGGCAGCCATGCTATCCCAGTAGACAATCAGTTCAGCCACACCCCACTTATGCTGCTCACCTGACAGCTGACATCAATCTGCAACTCAATTAGCCATACAATCTTTTTAAGCCGTGACTACTGCAACAGCATTCAGTGGAAGGCCAAAACCCACTACAATTAACCTTAATGTGCCAGTTTTCCTCAGTACCTGCCTAAACAGAACTACCCTATGTAGCTTCTGGAGCGTGCCAGGCTCGAGGCGACTTACAGGCACACATCAGCAGCTCAAAGCTCTGAAACGCCAGCCCCCATTGGAGATCTGGTCTCCGCCCAGGATTACTCCTAAAATAAAAAAGGCAAAATAATAAATGAGTGCCCGATGGAAAAGCCAATGAAGACTCAGCTGGACACTCCCCTGACTAACTGAGGAAATACTTCAGGCAAACCATCGCACCTGTGCAGTAGCCACCCAGTTCACTCAGCGAGTTCCTCCAACCTCCTCCTTTTTATATCCCGGACGAGCCCCCAAATATGTTACGTCCCACTTTGGTCTAGGGGGTGTGGGACCCAACACGCTAATTATGGTGGGATCAAAAGAAGAGAAAGAGGAGGAAGCAGGTTGACCGAGCAAACCAAAAGTCTGTTTTATATACAAAAACCAAGCTGAACTGACAAGATAAACCAACCAAAAA
>WARS01000847.1:0-12842 GCA_008933995.1 Datnioides undecimradiatus
TCAGAGCGTGGCAGGAGCTCTGGGAGCAGAGCATCACTGCACAAGGTCACTACTCTGCACAAGGTGACTACTCTGCACAAGATGACTACTCTGAGGGACGGAGAACAGGGTTACAGCGGGGACGGTTTCTTCTTTTTACAGGAGTAGTTTCCCTTTAACAGAACCTCGTATTGGTCGACCAGAACTCTCATTTCCTGGTCGTTAGCTGCCGCACAAGGTCCCTATTTGGGAGCAGACTGCGACCCAGTTTCAACAGGGTTTTGTTGGTTGTGGAGCATTTTGATCACACCTGTTACGTCGCATCGAGCACTGTGGTGAAATTTCAGCGGGTTCAGTTTGTACAAACAGAGAACCTGAAATCACCGCACACGGTCGACAACACTGGTGCCGTTCACTCTGTTGGACAGGAACGCAACGGGAGCTTCAGCCATGCAGGAGTCCAGCACCTGGTGCTGACTCATCATGTGTCTTCTCACACAGTGGTTGTGACTGAAGGCCATGCCGCACACGGAGCAACTGAAAGGCTTCTCTCCAGCGTGGACCCTCATGTGTATCTTTAGCTTGGACCTCGTGTGAAATGCTTTGCTGCAGATCTTGCAGATGAACGCTGTTCTTCCATTGTGTCTTGCTGTTGAAGCCATCTGACCCACGTGCACCGAGATGTGTTGAGATAAGGCTGCTAGGCTAGGCTGCTAAGGACTTATCACAAGTGTTGCAGTGCTGCTGCCCATCGTGCGTGACTTCGACCGTTGAAATGCTGTGTGTTTTAGCTGCCCTGTGGACCCACCTGTGTTTCTTGAGCACTGACTTCTGAGCAAAGGCTTTGTGGCAAATCTGACATTTGTGTGGTCGCCTTCCTTTGTGTCCAGCGATGTGTCCTGTTGGGATATATTGATACATTGCTTATGTGCAGAGAAGTTGGTGTGCAAGTGCTTGGAATTCTTAATCACAGCAGACATGAGAGCCACACTGCTTAGACGCTTAGAGGAGCAAATCGCATGGGAAAAGAATGTCGACAGGGACAGAGACATCAGAATGATGAGGTAATGTACCGCAGGCGTCAAGAACAACTCCATTAATGGTATAACCTACAGCTGCGGCCTTCTGAGATAGTTACTGTCTGTTTGGGCCAAAGGCCACCAAGAATGCAGACGATAGGTTTGGGTGTGGGAATGTGCGGTGTTGTATTCTTTCTCTACGCAGACAACGGGAGCTATCAACGGCTGACGCCGATCACGAGAGCAGAGTCAGACTACACGAGAAGGACACCGGCACGAAGGACACCTGCAAGAAGGGGTGTCCAGCCATGCAGCCAATGAGAAACGATTACACGCACATTCCTCCTCTGTGTAACAGTAATATAAACACGGACCAGGGCAAGATAGATCATCAGACTTCATGAACTGATGCTGTGACTGTATGTCTGTCAGGGAAACGTAGTCTGGTCCAGAGCTCTGTAAACGATCTCTTTTTCTTATGCACTCTTTGCTGTTAGAAGACAAATAAAATACTTGGTGATTTAACTTTTAAGAGACTCCTGCATCCTTCATCAAACAAACACGCGAGTTCAGGGTGGAGAACTCAACAGTCCGCTGAGGCCGACGGTGGAAAGGAAAGACTTTCCACAGATGTCACAGCCGTGTGTCTTCTGGTGGCTCTGAAGGTGACTCTTCAGCTCGTCTACAGACTCTGAATGCCCCCCACAGACTCCACAGAGCCTCTCTGGCTCCACGTGACTCCAGGCGTGTTTGATCAGCATGTTTGTTGATCTGCGCCGTGTGCAGCACACTTTGCAGGACAGCTGAGTGCTGCTGATGTTACTCCTGCTGCTTTGTGCCACTTTGTTTCCTCTCCTGAACTTTCGAGTGGTTCGAGTTGCTGCTTCCTCATCGGCTTCTCAACTTCCTGGTCCTCCAGACTCCGGTCGTGGTCGCCCACCTCGGCTGCACCCCCTTCACTCTGAGAGTGAACCAGCTCGGACCAGAGACGACTGATGGTCGGCCCGTCGCGTCAGGCTCCTCTGCTTCCATGTCCTCATGCCGTGATGTTGTGCTGCTGAACAGAGGAAGTGAAGATTCAAAGCTCTGATGCTTTTATTTTGAAGCTCTGATGCTTTTATTTTGAAGCTGATCACTGCAGAGGCTTCGCTCTTTATCGCTGGTATTTAAATTATAACTAATACAATGTTAAAGTTTCACCACCAAACCACATGAAATTCACTTTATTCACAGAAACGAGGCAGCTGCTCCTGCTAAACTAGTTATGCCAATGCTAAGCTAGCAGCTTTTATGCTAAGCTACCTGGGCGTAGCAGCTGTTTTGCCTCCTGCATGACTGACTGATTTAGCTGCTAGCTACAAAACCAGAAGGAGCTTCATCCCATGGCTAGCAGCTGCTATCTGATGTGCTAGCTGTCACTGGATTGATCCTTAGATTAGCGGTCTGAAGGTGTTCACCTAGCATTAAAACTAATTCTGCTTCTGTGGTTTTGGGTCCATTTCTCACTTCATTTCTTTGGTTTAATGCATTTTTGATCATTTACCCTTTGCTCAGCCTGGTTTCATCACAGCGGGATGAATGAGCCTCAAAGCCGTTAGGGTGATGAAACTCGTCCCCGCCGGACTGGATTTCTTCTTGTGCCTGGAGGAGTCAGAGGAATGCTCGCTGGCATCAAAGGGTTTCCTGTGCAGCAGAAAACATCAGGCGTTTGGTTGGAAAAAACCAGGTGACGTACCTTCAGCCGGATGTAGAGGGCGGAGCATCTCGCCCCGCTCAGCCTATGTTGCTGTAGACCCTCCTCCGGCGCCAGCCTTGCCGCTTCTGAGCAGCTTCAGCTTTTCGCCCCATTGTCCATGAAGAAGTCAAAATGTTTAGGGCGGCGAGCTGAGGGAAAGGTGGACCCCTGTAGGACAGGAAGTCGTCCTCCTGCAGGTCACGTACAAGTACAGCTGCTGCAGCGGTACTTGGAAACACTGAAACACAAAGACAGCATTGAGCGGGAGGTTGGCGAGGCTGCTGACCCCGGGGGATGAATTCACGCTGCACAGACGACCAGCATGTCCTCCTGATCTGACACAGACACTTCCCTCTGGTTCAGTTCAGTTAACAAACGCGTTTTAAAAGAAGTTCGCTCAGCATGTTCCAAAGGGACAAACCAGGTAGACCTGATCACTCCAAAGACCTGATCACAACCTGGGCCTGATCACTCCAAAGACCTGATCACAACCTGGGCCTGATCACTCCAAAGACCTGATCACTCCAAAGACCTGATCACAACCAGGGCCTGATCACTCCAAAGACCTGATCACAACCAGGGCCTGATCACTCCAAAGACCTGATCACATCAGGGCCTGATCACTCCAAAGACCTGATCACAACCAGGACACACCAAAGAAAATCTTACCATCAACTGAGAGCACTTTGATCTTAGGGTCCTCCAGGAAGCGGATCCTGAGGTCTATGTGGTCTTGTGGTTCACTGATCTGATGACTGCCGACTCCTGTCCTGTTAGACTGAACTGTGGGAGTCGATAACCTGAAACAGGAAGACATGATAATGTTGCATCATGACGGGAACAAACAAACCCAAACAGGTGGAGGATGATGGGAGATCATGTGGAGTTACATGAGAAAGGCGTGTTGGGAACTGTCCCAGCATGCACTGGGGTGACAGACACACTGCCTCTTGGGGTCCGCGATCCTGTGCTAAAGAAGACAGGAAGTAGATCTGAGAACTGGACCTGCTGATGGGTGAATTTCCCTCGAACGGACACTTTTCCAGCTGTGCACATGCAGGAATCAGGTCACAACAATTGGCCCCGTGACTTGTTGCTAGGCAACAGCACCTGAGTCCTGTCAGACTGACATGTCTCTGCACCTGTCCACACCTGAGGCCTGACCGACTGACATGTCTCTGCACCTGTCCACACCTGAGTCCTGGGTCAAACCCCTGACATGTCTCTGCACCTGTCCACACACCTGAGTCCTGTCAGACTCCTCATTGTTCCCTGCACCTGTCCACACCTGAGGCCTGTCCGACTGACATGTCTCTGCACCTGTCCACACCTGAGTCCTGTCAGACTCTGACATGTCTCTGCACCTGTCCACACCTGAGGCCTGCCTGACTGACATGTTCTGCACCTGTCCACACTCTGAGGCCTGACCGACTGACATGTCTGCACCTGCTGTCCACACCTGAGTCCTGTCAGACTCTGACATGTCTCAGCACTGTCCACAACTGAGTCCTGTCAGACTCTGACATGTCTCAGCACTGTCCACACCTGAGGCTTCCGCCTGACTGTGACATGTCTCTGCACCTGTCCACACCTGAGTCCTGTCAGACTCTGAGACCTTTGCCCGTCTTGTTCTGACTCTGTGTTCGCCTGGTTAAAGCAGACGTTCAGTGGAATCGTAGATTTGTAGAGGTTCTGACGAGGGATGATTGAAAGCTGCAGGAATGTGACTTTTAACCTCGGCGCTGTTTCATAATCTGGTTCTGTGAGATGTTCCTCGTCCCCTTCAGCGTCCTCCATCGGTACCTGGGTGTAGCAGATGAGGCCCAGGCTGCGGCTGTCCTCCACACCTGGACACACAGAAACGCTCCATCATGATCTGCACCTCTTTGTTGATTTCAGGTGGTGCAGGAGACGCAGTGAGGCTCAGAACGACAGAACTTATTCGAGTTGCATGAATCCATAACATGGCGACATTCACACTTGTGTTGTACAGCAAACGGATGGCTCAGTGCTGCTAATAAAGCTGGTTAAAGACCAATTATCCTCCAATCACTACATGTTGCCGACTGGCTGATGGGAGATCAGTGAAGACAACGAGCCTCACGAGTGTGAGGTGATCAGCGGCAGGTTTAACTTTACAGACGCACTCCGACTCATGACCGTTAAACTCAAATAGATAAACCTGCTCTGAGTCTGAGCCAAACTAACTTCATAACTACGATTAAAGCAGGTGAAAACGTACTCGGCTCATATTTGTCCTGTTCTTCCTCATCCGGGAGCTCGGCTCCGTCTTCTCCGCCGGGTGCAGGCTCGCAGACAGGAAACTGTTCTGGGTCAGAGACAGACAGGTGTGTTCTCTGGACCAGTTCTCTGTTTGTCTGAGCAGAAACACTGTTAAACTAATATCAGTGGCATACAGTGGCTGTAAAAAGTCTGCAAACACAACATCATCACTGCTGTCTTTATGAGTAAAGCCCTTCATCCGCTGGACGTGCACTAACGTTACAAACGGACACAGTCGAGCATTCAAGGTACAGAAGCATCAAACTGCTGCTGCGTCCTCGGGTGTCGGTGGGCGTCACGGTTCACACAGCGACACTACATTAACCTTTCTGTAAACCAGGTTGGTCGTTGGCGCGGTGTCCGTGCGGGGGGCACGCATTACCCGGGTCGTACGGACTGAGCTGAGAGCGAGGTTCAGACGCACACCGACCTATTCTCTCTATTTTGACCCGCGGCTGCAGCAGAGCCTCCAGCTGCCTCCGCTGCCGCTCGATCTCCCGCCGCAGACCCGCAGCCTCCTCCTCGTACCCGGCCACGGTTCTCTCTACCACCGCGAAGATCTCCTGCGCGGCCGTGGTCAGTTTCTCCGCCACGACTCCTCTGAGGATCTCCGCCTTGGACGCGTTACACGCGCCGTCCCCGGTGTCTGCATCCATGTTGTTACTGCGGGCTCCGCATCGCCGCGGCACCGACTGTTGTTACCGGCAGAGGCGACACGCGGGAATGTTTGGAGCGGATGTCGCTCCGCCGCAGAAGGCGGTCCGACCAGAAACAGGAGCCGCAGAGGGAACCCGGCGCCGACCGGCCGGCGCTGCCGCGGCACAGGCTCGTTGATCCAGGCTGCGCTGATGCGGGGTCACCGGCGGAGCAGCAGTCAGACTCCTGCTGGGACTTTCATTAAAGCATCACATCGTGTCGGTCGACCTGAAAACAGAAATCAGACGTCAAACGGCACCATGTCTCCGACCAACGCATCGCTTTCCCGGGTCAACAGCGTCCTCTTTGGTCTCGGGCTCGCGCGAAACTTCAACTTCATGCTGATTCGACGAAACTCGCCGGAAACTCAGTGACGTCCTGAAGACGTACGCGGGGGGACCGGAAGTGTTGATGAACGTCTCTGCAGGAGAAGTTCACTTAAGTTCAAATTCCAGGGACGGGGTCCTTTCATGCCTCGTTACATCCTGGGGGCCAGATTACTTCACTACCTTTACTTGATTACTTTGGTCCCGAGTTACTTTAGCAGAGGTGGAAGAGATGCTCAGATCCTTGACTTTGCCTCTGTGCTCTCATTATAACAGCATGTTTTATTTCCCCATCCTTTGCTCTGCACACACACAAAGTGCTGCACGGATCTCAATAACTTCATAATGTTATACGGCACCAGGCAAAAGATTGGACACACCTTCTCATTCAGTGGCTTTTCTTTATTTTGATTACTTTCTACAGTGTAGAGTCAGACTGCCTCATGAAGCTGACTGAGAGAACGCCAAGAGTGTGCAAAGCTGCCGAAGCAAAAGGTGTCTGCTTGGAAGAATCTGCAGTATAAAACATTTTCTGGTTGCTTTAACACTTTGTCTCCTACATGATTCCATACGTGTTCAGCATGAATCTACAATGTAGAGAGTTGTCATGAATTCAGCCTCCTGCTCCTAGTAGTCCCTCCCAGCTGCTGTTGTTCCTACTCACACCCCCCTGCTCTCACTCCAATAAGGATCTGCCAAATCTTCCCGCCAGAAAGCTGCCTCCGCCCATGGACAATCCCCCTGCATCTTCTCTCAGCCTATCAGCAACCAGTCTGCCCAGTTCAACCACCACCTGTTGACCGTTTCCCAATTAACTCTGGGTACTTATACTAGTCAATGTGCCTCTTTTCCCTGCCAGATCGTTGTTTGAGCCCTTGCCAGCTTCGTATCCCGCCTGTTTGATCGTTTGCCTGATTCTGGATTTTTGACCTCTGCCTGTTTCCGGTTTGTGATTTGCTTGACGTTTTCTGTACCTTTGCAACGGACTGAGTGTATTGGTTTTTGGATTTTTGACCTCTGCCTGTTTCCGACTGCACCCTGGAATATCCCTTTATATTAAATTTCTCAGTTTGGTTGACTACAGCCTCCTCTTCCTGACTCTGCGTTTGGGTCCATTTGACGTGTGACAGAGAGTAATAAAGGAAACCACTGAAGGAGAAGGTGTGTCCAAACCTTTGGCTGATATAATATAATATAATGCAGATCTGAGATGAAGCAGCTGACATCTGGATTGAAACTTGTTCGAACCAGTCAGTCGGACAGTGGACGAGTTGGACTGGATGGTTACAGTCACAGTTTGCTGCTGAACATGTGAACAGGCTCAAACATGGCAGGAAGCCCCCCTGAATGCATCATCCAGCTACAGCCACGCCTTGGTTTAGTTGAACACTCCTGCAGAATCAAACTGCCCCTGACAGCCGCTGGTGCTGCTGCTCAGATACAGCTTTGAATTATTTCAGTAAAATGTCTTGCTGTAAATGTTTGAGCAGCATCACACACACGTCCTAGTTTTAATTTGTGTTGCTACATCTTCAGCTTCAACAAAAACTGATTTTAACATGTACACGTGATCATGTCATCAAAAAGTGTCTTTGACAGTTTTGATTTTTCCCCAAACTCATTTTATTTTATTTTTTTGGTTAAAACAGGAGTAACATGGTAAAGATAGAAACAGCACAGTTCATATTTCAGTGACAGGAAGCAACAGTTTATGGATCAACTGACTTTAATTTCAGATTAAGGGTCAGGTTATAATTATTGGTTATGGGCCGTGCAGTGCAGCTCCAACTGAACAACGTGCTGATGCTGCATTTGTCTTCAGAGCGGACATCGAAAACCAAACTGCGGCGAAGCTTCTTCTGATGTCAAGCTGACAGGAAGTGTCGCCTCCAATAGGGCAACAAAGAAAATATGAAGGACTGCAGGGTTTAACATGGCTCATTCCTCTCCCTCACCAATATGCAAACACCACTTAATCATTAACAACTATTAATTATGCGTAAGAACAACTGATTACTGTCATTAGCAGGACAGGGGAGATACTTTAGACTGGATTACATGTTTACAATGAACCCCAAGTTTCCACACACACACTTTCCTTCACCATATAGTTGTTATAGCGTCTCATATTTCAGAAAAAGGTAAAATCATCATCAAGAAGTTTGCAAAACATCTGCTGTGAGAACTCATACGTCCACGTCCAAGGCTCTGGATCAGGACCCGGCAACACTCAGCAGGTCAGCAGTCTGTCGGTCGGTCCGAAGCACCGTGGGAACAAAATGAGGAGACGTCTGGACCAAAATGTGACTGATGTGTTTTCTCCAAGCCTGCATCCTCGACTCTTGAACCAAACGTGGCGCCTTTGACAAAGAAGAAAGTGTTTAACTTTTAAAACACATGCCTGATCACATGACTCACTGCAAACAAGAAGCACATAAGCATATGCAGCAGCAAACATGGGAGTGTGTTAGAGAGTTACCGGGAGTATCATCCAGAGCTTCAAAGTGAGGGAGGCGTGACAAATCAGAAGGACACGTCTTGAAAGAAACAAGTGCTCCTGAGTTATTAACTCTTTCATTTCCACAACATGTGAGTTTTCAAACTAAACCAGCGAGACGAGTCCTTCAGTCTCCGTTTCAGGGAGCTGGTGTGGACACAAGCAGCTTCCACCCTGCCTGTTCAAACACATTCAGAGTTGTCCTCACCTCATTGGTCAGCTGCTCTGATGTCACCAGTCAGCAGCAGAGTCGTGTCTTACCTACTTAGTCCAGGTCATGGTGATGTGGGCTGGGTTTTCATCTTCCTGTATGAGCCTGGCAGATCTACGGCGCCGCACAGGCCTGGTACAAGTCTGTAAGTTAAAGTCAGACAGATGGAGTTGAGGCTCCAGAAGGACGACAGTGAGCCATTCGATCTTATTTAAAGATTTTACATGTGGGAAACTGAAGTATTATCTATAAAAAATGAACTATAATGATTGATTTTGTGGTTTTAGACGGCTAATGTCACGTAACACACATGCTAGTGCAGACAAAATGCTAGCTAGCTAATGTAGCAAAACACTGCCCTGAGTGGATAACGTCAGCTCACTCATCCAGGTTCCTGGGACTGATGTGGCTGTTCAGCTGGCCCACTGACATTACTTTGTTAGTTACGGCTGTTAGCTGGCTAATCTTGCCTTTGCTGGCTTGTTGAATGACTATCATCACCCATGATGCTAATGTCGGTATTATTGCAAAGGTTTCCATTTCAGCCAGCAATGTAACTATGCAACTGAAGAAACCATCGCGTGCAACTAGCGACTGATTTCCACCGGCGTTAGCCAGGAGCGCTAAGAGGCGGAGCCAGACACTGAAGCTGTGGTCTGCTTGCTGGTCGTGGCTCAGCTGCTCCGTGTGGATCTGGTGGTGTTTGCTTCTTGGCCTGGGCCAACGGAGCAAACATCTAGTTATCATCCTGAAGCCCAAACTACAGAGACATTACTGACAGGCTGCTCTGAATCTGTTCTCCAGTATTTGTACGATACAGTCACCGTCATTAATAATGAGGGTTTTTAGTGTGTTTTGAAGTGTAAGTCCAACCACACACAGGGACAGACAGACACCCCGACTGCTTGTTTGAAGCTGTGGTTTCTGGAGAACTCAATCTTGAAATGGTTGGACCTGATTCATGAAGCTGCCACAGCACCATCTGCCACTGAAATGCTGTGAAATGTTTCAGGGTGATCAAATTTGGTGACAGCTGCACAAAATGTTTATAGGTCACAACTAGAGGAGGGAACGAACAAACGGTCAAAAGAAGTCTCCGCTGGTGATGGAGGCTCAGCAGCAGCGCAACACATCTTTGAACAGCTGTTCTCATTGTGCATTTATTGTAAAGTGGATCAAAGAGAGTTGACAGGGAGTGGGGAACGAGAGAAGGCAAACGATGAGGAACACGTGTCCTCAGCTGGAGTTGACCCAAGAACGCTGTGATCACGTGTGTGGAGTATGTTGGAGGAGTACCGGGACACAGCTCTTGTTCAGGACGCCACACNTCAGAGCGTGGCAGGAGCTCTGGGAGCAGAGCATCACTGCACAAGGTCACTACTCTGCACAAGGTGACTACTCTGCACAAGATGACTACTCTGAGGGACGGAGAACAGGGTTACAGCGGGGACGGTTTCTTCTTTTTACAGGAGTAGTTTCCCTTTAACAGAACCTCGTATTGGTCGACCAGAACTCTCATTTCCTGGTCGTTAGCTGCCGCACAAGGTCCCTATTTGGGAGCAGACTGCGACCCAGTTTCAACAGGGTTTTGTTGGTTGTGGAGCATTTTGATCACACCTGTTACGTCGCATCGAGCACTGTGGTGAAATTTCAGCGGGTTCAGTTTGTACAAACAGAGAACCTGAAATCACCGCACACGGTCGACAACACTGGTGCCGTTCACTCTGTTGGACAGGAACGCAACGGGAGCTTCAGCCATGCAGGAGTCCAGCACCTGGTGCTGACTCATCATGTGTCTTCTCACACAGTGGTTGTGACTGAAGGCCATGCCGCACACGGAGCAACTGAAAGGCTTCTCTCCAGCGTGGACCCTCATGTGTATCTTTAGCTTGGACCTCGTGTGAAATGCTTTGCTGCAGATCTTGCAGATGAACGCTGTTCTTCCATTGTGTCTTGCTGTTGAAGCCATCTGACCCACGTGCACCGAGATGTGTTGAGATAAGGCTGCTAGGCTAGGCTGCTAAGGACTTATCACAAGTGTTGCAGTGCTGCTGCCCATCGTGCGTGACTTCGACCGTTGAAATGCTGTGTGTTTTAGCTGCCCTGTGGACCCACCTGTGTTTCTTGAGCACTGACTTCTGAGCAAAGGCTTTGTGGCAAATCTGACATTTGTGTGGTCGCCTTCCTTTGTGTCCAGCGATGTGTCCTGTTGGGATATATTGATACATTGCTTATGTGCAGAGAAGTTGGTGTGCAAGTGCTTGGAATTCTTAATCACAGCAGACATGAGAGCCACACTGCTTAGACGCTTAGAGGAGCAAATCGCATGGGAAAAGAATGTCGACAGGGACAGAGACATCAGAATGATGAGGTAATGTACCGCAGGCGTCAAGAACAACTCCATTAATGGTATAACCTACAGCTGCGGCCTTCTGAGATAGTTACTGTCTGTTTGGGCCAAAGGCCACCAAGAATGCAGACGATAGGTTTGGGTGTGGGAATGTGCGGTGTTGTATTCTTTCTCTACGCAGACAACGGGAGCTATCAACGGCTGACGCCGATCACGAGAGCAGAGTCAGACTACACGAGAAGGACACCGGCACGAAGGACACCTGCAAGAAGGGGTGTCCAGCCATGCAGCCAATGAGAAACGATTACACGCACATTCCTCCTCTGTGTAACAGTAATATAAACACGGACCAGGGCAAGATAGATCATCAGACTTCATGAACTGATGCTGTGACTGTATGTCTGTCAGGGAAACGTAGTCTGGTCCAGAGCTCTGTAAACGATCTCTTTTTCTTATGCACTCTTTGCTGTTAGAAGACAAATAAAATACTTGGTGATTTAACTTTTAAGAGACTCCTGCATCCTTCATCAAACAAACACGCGAGTTCAGGGTGGAGAACTCAACAGTCCGCTGAGGCCGACGGTGGAAAGGAAAGACTTTCCACAGATGTCACAGCCGTGTGTCTTCTGGTGGCTCTGAAGGTGACTCTTCAGCTCGTCTACAGACTCTGAATGCCCCCCACAGACTCCACAGAGCCTCTCTGGCTCCACGTGACTCCAGGCGTGTTTGATCAGCATGTTTGTTGATCTGCGCCGTGTGCAGCACACTTTGCAGGACAGCTGAGTGCTGCTGATGTTACTCCTGCTGCTTTGTGCCACTTTGTTTCCTCTCCTGAACTTTCGAGTGGTTCGAGTTGCTGCTTCCTCATCGGCTTCTCAACTTCCTGGTCCTCCAGACTCCGGTCGTGGTCGCCCACCTCGGCTGCACCCCCTTCACTCTGAGAGTGAACCAGCTCGGACCAGAGACGACTGATGGTCGGCCCGTCGCGTCAGGCTCCTCTGCTTCCATGTCCTCATGCCGTGATGTTGTGCTGCTGAACAGAGGAAGTGAAGATTCAAAGCTCTGATGCTTTTATTTTGAAGCTCTGATGCTTTTATTTTGAAGCTGATCACTGCAGAGGCTTCGCTCTTTATCGCTGGTATTTAAATTATAACTAATACAATGTTAAAGTTTCACCACCAAACCACATGAAATTCACTTTATTCACAGAAACGAGGCAGCTGCTCCTGCTAAACTAGTTATGCCAATGCTAAGCTAGCAGCTTTTATGCTAAGCTACCTGGGCGTAGCAGCTGTTTTGCCTCCTGCATGACTGACTGATTTAGCTGCTAGCTACAAAACCAGAAGGAGCTTCATCCCATGGCTAGCAGCTGCTATCTGATGTGCTAGCTGTCACTGGATTGATCCTTAGATTAGCGGTCTGAAGGTGTTCACCTAGCATTAAAACTAATTCTGCTTCTGTGGTTTTGGGTCCATTTCTCACTTCATTTCTTTGGTTTAATGCATTTTTGATCATTTACCCTTTGCTCAGCCTGGTTTCATCACAGCGGGATGAATGAGCCTCAAAGCCGTTAGGGTGATGAAACTCGTCCCCGCCGGACTGGATTTCTTCTTGTGCCTGGAGGAGTCAGAGGAATGCTCGCTGGCATCAAAGGGTTTCCTGTGCAGCAGAAAACATCAGGCGTTTGGTTGGAAAAAACCAGGTGACGTACCTTCAGCCGGATGTAGAGGGCGGAGCATCTCGCCC